>CABHOG010000131.1:482402-505116 GCA_902168055.1 Aratinga solstitialis | reverse complement strand
CACTGCTAGATTAATAGTAAAGTTATCTAAAGTTGTAAAGTTTATTAACACAAAACAAAAACTTAATTTTTCTTTACATGTGCTCTGATGGACCAAATTCCCAGGTTGTCTATGACCCTCTCCTAGTTTCTCAGGAAGACAACCTTATAAAAAATTGCAGTAGGTAGTTCAAAGTCTGTAATGGGATAAAACATCCTAGTACAGGTCCCAGGAAGGATCGAAGAAGGAGCTCTGAAGCTCCTGCACCTGAAGGCAGCAGCCTGTGAGACACCTACTGCCCCAAAGGAATGTTGTGAAGAGTCCCAGGTAGGGTAGATGGAGGGCTCAAGTTAATGGCACTTTCCATGTGCTCTGTGGAAGGAACCCCTCTTTGTTCTTGGTGGGTATGTGTCCATGCCATGTGGTTAACAGTACAGTTTGTGTCTTTGCTGACAGCTTTACCAGAAAGTCCAAGGCTTGAATGAGACAAGGACTTGAACTTCTGCTTTGATCCTGCTCTGTGTCGTGGTACATTTGCTGGGAAGCTTTTGTTGCTGATACACAGGCCTGTGCTGTGTTAGCTGGAGGAGTGATGGCGTGTACCAGGACACACAGCTGCAAGAGGTGCTTTCAGCCATCACACACCTGCAGGCTACAGGTGAAATGTAACTTGTTCCACTAGTCCTAAGCTGTGGAAGCACACAGTTAACAGCTTGTTTAGGAGATTGGCAAAAAGTGTAATGAAAGATGTGAAAACATATTAGAAAAGAGCACTTGACTCCTGAGACTGGTTGTATTTGCACATGGATGTTCACATTCACTGTGACTACCTCTCCCATGTCTAATAGATTTGCTTTTCATGTCTTGCTTTATGTATTTATATGATTTGTTGGATTTCCACCCCCCTGCCACCCCTCCACACAAACAGATTGCCAGTCAATTGCCCTCCACACCTGAGGACATTTTTGAGTACACAATTGCTTTTAATGTTTAATTAGGTATGGTAACAGGATAAAATGTTCTTGGCATGGCACAATGGCTATAGCTCAATATTGCAACGTATTTCTCTCCTCACAGGGCGCCCAGCACCTGGCAGTGTGAGAACATTGTTCAGCTACCCATTGTTAAGGCTTTGTCAGCATTTCTGCCATTAACACAATGATCGTCAGGGATTTCAGCTTAGTTGCAATAAAATTAACTGCAAGGTGCTGGTTTAGTAGGGGAGTTCTCAGTTCAGTAGTTGTTTTGGGGGTGTTATTTTTTGGCAGCCTTTTTTGTGCACGTACAGATGTAAATGGCAAGCAGCGCTGGGTCTTGTTACCAGATCAACAGATGCAGATCTTGAAAAGTTACACGGTAGCTTGCTTTCTTAAACTCGTGTCAATGCTTTAGGCCACAATATGTTTATCATATGTCTCAGCACCGCCTATAAAAGAAAACAAGGAGGCTACCTGACTGCTAATGGCGATCAGCTGCGGTGCGGACCGTGGGTGCCGAGCGGGTCACCGGCCCTGCTCCGCCGCTACGCGCACGTGTAAATCACGGGCAGCACAGCGCTGATCGCAGCCCCCTGCCCCGAAGGCACCAACGCCGATGTCGGGGGATGGGAGGGGTACCCCTTTCCGAGGGTCCCCCCGGAAAGCTCCGTTGAGGGGCGAGGGCGGCGGAGCCCCCCATAAAGCGGGACCCCAGAGGCGGCCTCCCCGACAGACCCGTCCGTGCGCGGCCGCCCTGGGGGCGCTCCGCCGAGCCCCCGGCTCAACGGTGACAGCCCCGCGGGCCCAGGGCGGCACCACCCCATAGCCAGCCCTGGGCAGGGGGTCTTGGCGAGCGCCGGCCACGCAGAAGAGAGGCGGCGCGGAGGGGAAGCCGCCGAGCAGCGCCGCGGCCGCCCTCTCCCTGACTGACTCGGTGAAAATCATTGTTTGGCTCCAGCATTAACTACATTCCAGCGGGACGCAGCGCCCAGTCTCCTTCCTCGCATTTCTGCCCTATACAAAGGAGTCCCTACCTTTCCGTGCTCTGCTCCCTGGGCCGCAAAGTTCCTCCGGGCTGGCCACCGCAAATCATCACCCGCCCAGGAATGCGAGAAGTGCCGCGGTCCCTCCTCGGGGCAGCTAGCTAGGGACGGGGACGGGGGGGCAGGGAGCTGCCGACCGCAAATTCCTCCGCGCAGCGCGCCATTGACTGGACCGAGCAACTTATTTAAGGCTGGAAAGTGACACAGGGGCTCCTCATCGCAGCTCGCCGCGCTCCGCCGGGCAGCCCGGCTGTACCGAGCCGGGGATGCCTCCGAGGTGACTGCTGCCTCGCCTGGCCGCCGCCTCGCAGCCTCCCGGCCAGGGAGCCGCGTCCCCGGCACTGCCCTGCTGGGACCGCAGGAAGGGGCTCGCTTTTTGGGTGCTTTTTCCTTTGGTTTTGTGGTGCTTTTTGGCGTGGTTTTTTTCTTAGTTGTTTTCCTTTCTCTGCTCCGGGCTGTGCTTTCGCAGACTTCGCCGTGCCTCCCCCGCCCCGCCGCGCCGCCGGGCACCGGCCGAGCATGGAGAAGTACGTGGAGGACATGGCACTGAAGGCTACCAAGTTCATGGAGGATCTGTCCCTCTACGAACCCTGCCCGGAGGGTCCGTATGGCCGGGGCGGCCGCCGGGACATGGTGCTGCACCCCGATCTGGAGGAGACCAAGCGGGTCATTGCCGCCCACATGACGGCAGAGCAGCGGGGCCGGAAGATGAACGGCACCGCCGCGCCGCCGCCCGCCGAAGCCTTCCCCACCGCCGCCCCCTGCGGCAAAGCCTACCCGCCCGCGGCGCCGGGCGTCCCGCTCCGCGCCGCCAACGGCCGCGCCGCCGAACCACCGCCGGGTGCGGGGCCGCTGTGCTGCGAGGAGGGGCTGTGCACCCGCTCGGAGGTGGCGCTGCCCTGCTACAGCGGCTTTGCCGACAAGGGCAAGCGGTACTCGGCCGAGGGCTACCGCTACGCCGCGGGCAGCGCCTATGAGGGCGGCTACGTGGCCAAGGGCGGAGGGCGGGTGCCCGGCGCCGGCCCGGACGGCAGGTACGGCGCGGCCAGCCCGCGGGCCAGCCTGGCCGCCTCCTCGCCGGGCCCCGTCGCCGAGCACGGCAAGTTCTCCAGCCCGCGCTCCAGCCTGGGCGGCGCGGCAGCGCTACCCTATGAGAAGTTCTCCAGCCCGCGATCCAGCCTGGTGGTGCCCGGCCAAGAGAAGTACGGCAGCCCCCGCGCCAGCCTGGTGCAGTACGATGGGGCTGCTCTCAGTCCCCGCTCCAGCTACGCCAGCACGGCCAGCGACACCAGTAAGCACTCCAGCCCCCGCGCCAGTCTCACCAGTTACGACGGCGGCGGCGGCGGCGGCGGCGGCAGCAAGCCCAGCAGCAACCGCACCAGTGGCATCAGCATGGGCTACGACCAGCGCCACGCCAGCCCCCGTTCCAGCACCGCCAGCCAGTACTCCTGCACCACCAGCCCTCGCTCCAGCTACTCGGACTCTAGGTACGGCCCGCCGGGCAGCAGCGCCGAGCCGGAGGCTGCGGGCGGCGCTGGCTTCGTCTTGGCCAGTCCCCGCTCCAGCCTCTGCGGCCCCGAGGGCCGCGTCGCGGCGGGCGCCACCGTGGTGAGCCCCCGCTCCAGCATTTCCAGCCAGAGCTCGCGGAGCTCCCGCGGCTCCATGAGCGCCTACCCCGAGCTGCAGCTGCCCTCGCCCCGCTCCTCCCTGCTGGGACCCGGCCTGCAGGAGGACGGCGCCGCGCCGGAGCCGGGGGACGTCTACCACAAGATCCATGCCCAGTCCCCGCCGCGGCTTGACCAGCACCACCCGGCCACTGTCCCCGAGGCCGTGCCCCCCTACGCCTACAGCCCGACCAAAGGCTCTGTTTCGGCACCCAAATTCAAGCTCCCCTACCAGGTGACGCCGTGCCGGGAGAGCGGCACCAGCCAGGCGGAGAGGCGGCTGGAGGCGCTGACGCTGGAGCTGGAGAAGGAGCTGGAGATGCACGTGAAGAAGGAGTACTTCGGTGAGTGAGCTGCTGGGCGAGGGGCGGGGTCGTGCCGGTTTGGCTGCGGAGAAGGCAAGCGTGTGGTGCCCGGGCTTCTCCGGGCCAGGTACCTGCTGAAGGCCCGTGTAGCCACAATTCTGTCTAGCTGGTGTCTGAAGGGCTTCCACCATAGCTCGTTTTCCTGGTACGTGATCTTTTCTCTGTCTAGTCTGCGAACGGTTTGCCAGGACGTCTGGTGTTTCTTCCACGTGCGGATGGGAGGCTTGTCTGAGGTGTTACAGAAGCTGTTTGTGCTCTCGGGGCTTGCAGTGTCTCTCCCTCTTGGGCTGCTGACGCTTCATCGATAACCTCCAGCACCCCTGGCATTTGCCATCGTTATCAGCCATTCTGTGACAACTCTTCTAGACAACGAGTGCGGCTGGTGAAGCACTTGTAGTGTTTTATTCAGCAAAATCTGTGTGATGTTTGGAGTACCGGTGCAAACGTAGCTTTGTTTCTGTCAGAGCTTGCAAGGCTGTTGTGGATTGGTGTCCTCCCTGGGATGGAAAATTGGGGTGAGGAGAGGGCTCTGTCCTTGCTGAGGCTAAATCGGCTGTCCTGGGTTCAGCTGCAACAGTTATTTGTCTCCTTAGTAGCTGGTGCAGACTCTGTTCTTGACTTTAGTCTGAGAACAATGCTGATAAGACACGGATGGTTTTAGTTGTTGCTAGGGTTATTTACTCAGATCAGGGACTTTTCAGTCTTGTGCTCTGCCAGTGAGGAGGGGCACAAGAAGCTGGGAGGAAGCAAAGATAGGACACCTGACCCAAACTAGCCAGAGGTATTCTATACCACAGTGCATCGAGCCCAGTATATAAACTGGGGGGAGTCACCTGGGAGGGCAGGATTGCTGCTGGGGTCAGGCTGGGTTTTGGTTGGTGGGTGGTGAGCAGTTATTTTGTGCATCACTTGTGTTTTTTTTTTTTTTTCCCTTTCCCTTTATAATCTTATGTTTTCTCCCCTTTTTATTTACCTTATCATTATTATTGGTGGTAGTAGTAGTATTTTTGTATTATACTGGACTGTTTTTAAGTCAACTTGTGGGATTTAAATTCTTCTGATTCTCCTCCTCATCCCTCTTGGGGGGGGGGGAGTGAGCAAACCAAGTGGTTGCATGGTTCTGAGTTACTGGCTGGGCTTAAACCATGACAGTTCTTTCTGGTGCCTAATGTGGGGCTTGAAGGGTTGATCATGAAACTGGTCTGGTGTGCGTTCTCAGCATGGTCGTCACCTCTATACTTGGGGAGGCAGGGACTCTCCCTTCCTCGGGGGTCAACCTATGAAGAAGTGTCCTGTGTTCAGCAGTAGCAGTCATTTTTCTCCTTAGTAGTTGGTACAGTGCTGTGTTTTCTGACTTCCAGCCTGGGAACAGTGCTGATAACACCCATGTTTTCAGTTGCTGCTCAGTAATGTTTACTCTGACCAAGGACTTTCTGAGTGTCATGCCCTGCCAGGGAGTAGGGGAAGCCGGGAGGAAGCAGAGACAGGACGTCTGACCCAAACTAACCAAAGAGGTATTCCATACCACAACACAGCACATCATGCCCACTGTACAAACTGGGGGCAGTTAACCGGAAGGGCTAGATCACTGCTCGGGTTGGGATGAGTACCAGTTGGTGGGTGGTGAGCAGTTGTATTCTCTTCCCTTGTTATTTCCCTTATCATTATTGTTATTGGTAATAGCAGTAGTGGTTTTGTGTTATACCTTAGTTACTGGACTGTTCTTATCTCAAGCTGTGGGAGTTGCATTCTTTCGATTCTCCTCCCCATCCCTCTGGGAGTGGGGGGGGTGAGCGAGCGGCTGCATGTTTCTGGCTTGCTGACCGGGCTTAAACCATGACAAGGAGACTTTTCCTCACATCCTCTGCTCCTACACCAGGCTATTTACAGCAGCATTTGACAATTCTAAAGGTTTTGTATGGCCTTTGGATACACTTGAAACCTGTGTGCTGCTTTTGCTGGGAAACAGCATGTTGCCACAAATACAGTATGTGTTTTATCCATGGCCATACCATCTTGAGAACACCCTATTTTGTCTGATCTTGAAAGTTAAGCAGGGTCAGGCTCAGGTCTTGTCTAAGGTGAAATGACAATCTAAGAGAACCAGGAGATTTTCCCCAAGGCTGAACAGTCATGAGTGGCAGGGTGTGTGGGATCATATGGGCAAGTATCTAGGCCAGTGGGCCCCTCCAGTGCTTTGGAACTTTACCCCTGAATAAGTGTGGAGTCTGGAAAAACTACTATAACATGTGAAAGAGGTGTCCCTCTCTGGTATCGCCAGGAGAACAGCACAACTTGCTGCAACATACTGGGGTTTGACCTACACCTACAGAACCCTGCTCAACACTTTCTAGTACCTTAAAGTGGAAAAAGATGTTTCTGGATGTGATGGCAAAGCAACTGACAACACAGCAGCTATACCAACCCCGATGACAGACTGTCATGGGTTCAGCAGTAGCAGTCATTTTTCTCCTCCTTGGTAGCTGGTGCAGCACTGTGTTTTTGACTTTTAACCTGAGAACAGCACTGATAACACCAGTGTTTTCAGTTACTGCTTGGTAATGTTTTGGTCTGACCAAGGACTTTCTGAGTCTCATGCTGTGCCAGGGAGAAGGGGAAGCCGGGAGGAAGCAGAGACAGGGCACCTGACCCAAACTGACCAAAGAGGTCCATACCACAGCACGTCATGCCCAGGATGTAAAGACAGAGAGCAGGACCCAGAAGGTGGGGTGCAGTGCTTGGTCAGGCTGGGTATAGGTGGTGAGCGGTTGTATTCTTTCCTTGTATTTGCCTTGTCATTATTATTATTGGTGGTAGCAGTAGTGGTCTTATGTTATGCTTTAGTTACTAAACTGTTCTTATCTCAACCTGTGGGAGTTGCGTTCTTTTGATTCTTCTTCCCATCCCTCCGGGAGTGGGGGGAAGAAAGGGGGGAGTGAGTGAGTGAGCAAAACTGCGTGAGTTATAGAGGCTTAAACCACGACAAACTCCAGATTGAGTCTTGGAGAGCCTTTCTGGCTGACTTTTATGGTAACACTCCTGGCATCCTGGGTCTCCTGTGCTGCGCTGGATGTTCAGAGGCAGGCTCTTCCTTATGTGTCACGCAACTGATGCTACATGGAGTAAGTGGGCTGCACTAATTAAACAACAAGCTTGAGTAGAAAATCCCAGTCACCTAGGAATTCTAGAGTCATCACGGACTGGTCAGAGGGAATAGTTTTTTGGAATGTCACTAGAGGAGGAGGTCATGCGTGCTGAAGAGGACCCACCTTATAATAAACTGTCAGAAAGTAAGAAGCAATATGCATTGCTTACTGATGGGTCCTGCAGTGTTGTGGGAAAGTGTTGGAGATGGAAGGCAGCTGTATGCAGTCCCTTATGACTATGATCAGGTATGCTGCCTTAGGGTGGTCAGGGAGTGTCATGGGTTCAGCAGCAGCAGTCATTTTTCTCCTACATAGTAGCTGGTGCAGTGCTGTGTTTTTGACTTTTGGCCTGGGAACTGTGCTAATAACACCAATGTTTTTAGTTATGGCTTAGAATGTTTAGGCTGGCCAAGGACTTTCTGAGCCTCATGCTCTGCGAGGGAGGAGGGGAAGCCAGGAGGAAGCAGAGACAGGACACCTGACCCAAACTGACCAAAGAGGTTATTCCATACCACAGCATGTCATGCCCAGGATGTAAAAATGGAGGGCAGAGACCTGGAAGGGTGGGGGTGCACTGCTTGGTCAGGCTGGGTATAGGTGGTGAGCAATTGTGTTCTTTCCTTGTGTTTTCTCTTGTATGATTATTGGTGGTAGCAGTAGTGATTTGTGTTATACTTTAGTTACTGAACTGTTCTTATCTCAACCTGTGGGAGTTGCATTGTTTCGATTCTCCTCCCCATCCCCCCAGGAGCTGGGGGGAAGAAAGAGGGAGGAGTGAATGAGAGAGGGACTGCGTGAGTTATAGAGGCTTAAACCATGTCAGGGAGACATCCTAAGTGAGGTTAAAAGTACAAAAATCATTCTCCTATAGTTTAACTTGTGTTGTCAGCTGTTTATCTGATATAATGACATTATAATGAAGTAAAGTTCACATAGAGGACGGCATTCTGTCAAAAGATGACAGGCTGCTGGCTCAGGGTAGCAAGTATGCAGCTCATCAGTTTCCTGTACCACCTAGTTACCATCTTTTGTTGAGCTTAGGGCAAAGCGTTAAGGGTGAGATTTCCACCCTGCTCCATCCTCTGTCTGTGTTGCCTCAGGAACTGCTGTGGAGTGCATATTCGTGGCATACCAGGTGTGGCTGCATCTTGCCCCAAGAGGCCCTGAAAGTCCATCTTTCCCTTATGTGTGGACAATGCTGCATTTTAAATACAAGTTTAATTCCTAATTATCCCACATTTCCTAATTATTCCACAGCAAACTGGGTGTGTTATAGCTGGGCTAAAACCACAACACCATGCTATTAAAAAACAAAATAATTAAAAATCTGAAATCCTTTTTGACCTACTAAGAAAAGGGGGGAAAAAAGGGGTAGCTTGGGTTAGGCCGAAACAGCCTTCAATACTGTGTAAGAGCAAACTCTTGGGAAAAGGCTTTCTCAGCCCCTACTCTACACCTGGGAAGAATTCAGGCTGTTTGAAGAACCAGCCCAGAAAGAGGTAATTCCTGGGGGGCTGATTTGCATTTATTCACACAGAATGTACTTTAAAGATGTTCCAAGTGTGAACTTGCAAATCAATTTCCTGGTGTGCCAAGTGTGTGAAGCTCTGCCTTTCCCTGCTGCTGCCTCTGCTGTCCCCCTTGTATGGCTTTGCCTGGCTTCCCCATGGGGTGGTGGGAGTAATGATGTGCAGGAGGGGGGACAGCTTGGACCCATCTGTCTGCAGCAGTGGCCTGGCTCTGGCTGGGTCACTTATGTCTATCTAATTTATTTCTGAGGCTCATGAAAGAAAAAAATGCCTCAAAACACCGTAGCCTCCTGAGCTTAAGGCTAAATCTTGGACTCACTTGTGGGCAGAACTTCCTTTGAAATTGCTGGCTGTTGTGCTTGGTTAAAGACTGGCAGATTTGGGAAACATGGTCTTTAGATTATTGCAAGGTCAGAGAAAGGGTGCGTTGCAAGGTCTGGAGGAAGTACTCCATGAATAATGAGTAAGCCATGAGAATGGCTTAGAGCTTTTTCATTTCCAAATAGGTTGGTCAGCAGTGTGCCCTCGTGAGGGATTTCCTAACCCTGCTCTGCAGGTGGGATGGCAAGCTGAGGGGCTGCTGAAGGCCACTCTGCCTGGATCATGGCAGAGTTGGGGACTGGTGGACCAGGCTATCCTGTCCCCCAGCAGTGCTGTATGTTGTGCCTGTGGGCTTTTATTATGGAGCTGAATCCCACCCGTGGGAACTCCGGAGGTCAGTGGCAGCAGTGCTAGTGGGGCAAGGGTAGGCTCTGGGGTGCTGCTGAGAGCACACAACTGTGCACAAACATTAGCTGGACCTGAAGCCACAGATGTCAGGGTGTTGTGGTTTAAGCCTGGGCTTAAACCATGACACAAGATAACAAGTGATAGAAGAATTTTTTACTTTTGTGTCTAAATATCTCTTCTTCCCACTCTCCCAGTCTGTGTGGTTGGGTGAGGATGATGTGCCCACTCATCAGCATGTGCATTTGGGGAGCTTTTAAATTAATGTTCCTAACCAATGTGTAAAACACAAGAGGCAACTTTGATTCAGAACAGGAGAGGGAGCTACTGAGAGTTTTAGCAGATACGTGGCAATATTTGCTTAAATTTGAGAAGTATGTTATTTCAATTTGATGAAGCTTATGCCTGTGAGTTTACACACACCACCACCCCCCCACACACCTATTTTCTAGGCTTTTGCCATTTCAAGGCATTGTTTGTTGGTCCGGAGCTGACAGCACTAGGGCTGAGCTGAAAGTGTCTATAAAACTGCTGTCAGCTGTTTTCATTTTGAGCACAGGTAAAATGAATAATTGTCCTGGAGGGGTGTAGTGGTTTATGCCCAGTCAGACACGTAGTTTGCTCACTCACTCCCCCCTCTTTCTTCCCCCTGCTCCTGGAGGGATGGGGAGGAGAAATGAAAGAATGCAACTCCCACAGGTTGAGATAAAAACAGTCTAGTAACTAAGGTATAACACGAATCACTACTGCTACCACCAGTAATAATAATAAGTGAAAATACAAGGGAAGAGAATACAACTGTTCACCACCCCAGACCAAGCCCGACCCAGCAGCGAGCCCCACCCTTCCGGGTCTCTGCCCTCTGTTTTTACATCCTGAACATGATGTGCTGTGGTATGGAATATCTCTTTGGCTAGTTCAGGTCAGGTGTCCTGTCTCTTCTTCCTCCAGGCTTCCCCTCCTCCCCGGCAGAGCATGAGACTCAGAAAGTCCTTGGTCAGACCAAAACATTCTAAGCAGTAATTGAAAACATAAGCGTTATCAGCGCTGTTCCCAGGCTGAAAGTCAAAACCACAGTGCTGCACCAGCTAACAAGAAGGAGAAAAATGACTGCTACTGCTGAACCCATGACAGTATCCACCCCTTATTCCATACCATTCGCATCATGCTCAGATCCCACACTTTCAATATACCATTATATAGAATCGTAGAGTAGTTAGGGTTGGAAAGGACCTTAAGATCATCTAGTTCCAACCCACCTGCCAGGGGCAGGGACACCTCCCACTAAACCATGCCACCCAAAGCTATGTCCAATCCAGCCTTGAACACCTCCAGCAATGGAGCATTCACAACTTCCCTGGGCAACCCATTCCAGTGTTCACCACCCTTACAGTAAAGAATTTCTTCCTCATATCCAGTCTAAACTTCCCCTGTTTAAGTTTGAACCCATTACCCCTTGTCCTCTCACTACAGTCCCTCATGAAGAGTCCCTCCCCAGCATCCCTATAGGCCCCCTTCAGATACTGGAAGGCTGCTATGAGGTCTCCATGCAGCCTTCTCTTTTCCAGGCTGAAGAGGCCCAACTTTCTCAGCCTGTCTTAATATGGGAGGTGCTCCAGTCCCCTGATCATCCCTGTGGCCCTCCTCTGGACTTGTTCCAACAGTTTCATGTCCTTTTGATGTTGAGGAGACCAGAACTGCACACAATATTCCAAGTGAGGTCTCACAAGAGCAGAGTAGAGGGGTAGGATCACCTCCTTGGACCTGCTGGTCATGGTCCTTTTGATGCAGCCCAGGATACCAGGATACGGTTGGCTTTCTGGGCTGCAAGCGCACACTGCTGGCTCATGTTCTTTTTTTTTTTTTTTTTTTTTTTTTTTTTTTCCATCGACCAACACCCCCAAGTCCTCTGCAGGGCTGCTCTGAATCTCTTCTCTGCCCAACCTGTAGCTGTGCCTGGGCTTGCTCTGATCCTGGTGGAGGACCTTGCACTTGTCATGGTTAAACTTCATCAGGTTGGCATCCACCCACTGTATATATATACATCTACACACACATGCACACACAGAGGGAGAGAGATCATCCCTTAGTGCATAAACCAATCCCTACAAAGCTGCTGAGTCCATTCAGCCCGTGACGTCAAGCTCCATCTTTTGTAACAGCCTTTCAGAGCAGGAGAGGCTGTGTGCAGTGTTCACACTCGTGAATAACCTGGGCAATAGCGTCCATTGCTAAGTCCACTCCTCGATCATAAGTCCATCTGTATGTTGCATCTCTGCCCTGATGGCCTGAGGTGTCATGGGCCCACCAGGCTCAAAGTAATTCACCCTTCCCTCCAGCAGTTTCTGCAGCTTGTTTTTGGGGACTCCATACAGCTGCCTTCCATCTCCGACGCTTCCAAAGCACTGGAGGGGCCCAGTGGTCTAGATCCCCGCCCATACTGTCCCTCACACCCTGCCACTCATGACTGTCCAGCCTTCGGGAAAATCTCTTGGTCATCCTACATCGTAGTCTAACCCCAGTCAAGGCCCACACCCCACTCTGCTTAACTCTCAGGGCCAGACACGCTCTGTATGTGTGCCATCATGCTGATCCCCATCTCAATCAGCAGGCAGGTCTCAAGGGTACCCAAAGGCCATTCAAACCCTTCAGAGCTCTCAAATGATGCTGCTGTACTTGTCACTGGGGCTGATGTAGCAGCTGTGCTTCCTGGCTCTCTCACCACCAGCTGCTCTTTGTCTGAGTCCAGATCTTCCTCCTCTGCCTTGCTGGGAAGTGCTGCAGTGTCTCCTGCATCCTCCTGGAGCTTGGGCTCGCTGGGCTCTGCGGGTGGCTGCTGGGGAATGCCCTCATCCCCCGCGGGGCTGGGCTTGGCTTTGGGGCTCGGCTTCTCCACCGCCTCCCCCTGCCGCTCGGTAGCTGCCTCATTCCCCTCCTTGAGGGCCCTGATCTCCTCCACCGGTAGCCACTTCCTCCCGGCCTCCTGGTCCCCAGAGCCATGCTCCCGGGCCGTTTTGGCTGCTGGTGGCTCCTGGGGCTGCCCCCTCCCCCGCTTCCCACAGCCTCACAAAGATGGAGGCGAGGACGTGGGCCAGGATGGTGAAGAGCAGCTGGGTAGCCAGGTATAAGTCCACGTCCGTCCCCCCCTTTTTCTGGAGCCCGCCCGTATTACAAGCCATTCCAATAAAGTACAATGAAACAAGAACCTTAGCCTAAACCCCATGTCTGAAAAATGCTAAGATAGCAAATAGCGGCGGTAAGGTAGGTACAACAGGATGAAACTGTGAACTCGAGAATAAAGAGCAACAACTTTGAGAGCCAATAAATCAGCATTGTGATGAGTGACTACTGATCCTATCGTTATCTCAAGCCTTTGAGCCCCACATTGGGCGCCAGAAAGAACTGTCATGGTTTAAGCCCAGTCAGATACGTAGTTTGCTCACTCGCTCCCCCCTCTTTCTTCCCCCCGCTCACGGAGGGATGGGGAGGAGAAACGAAAGAATGCAACCCCCACAGGTTGAGATAAGAACAGTTTAGTAACTAAGGTATAACACAAACCACTACTGCTGCCTCCAATCATAATAATGACAAGTGAAAATACAAGGGAAGAGAATACGACTGCTTACCACCCAATATCAAGCCCGACCCAGCAGCGAACACCCCCCTTCCGGGTCTCTGCCCTCCATTTTTACATCCTGGGTATGACGTGCTGTGGTATGGAATATCTCTTTGGCTAGTTTGGGTCAGGTGTCCTGTTTCTGCTTCCTCCCGGCTTCCCCTCCTCCCTGGCGGAGCATGAGACTCAGGAAGTCCTTGGTCAGACCAAAACATCACTAAGCAGTAACTGAAAACACTGGTGTTATCAGCACTGTTCCCAGGCCCAAAATAAAAAACACAGCGCTGCACCAGTTACCAAGAAGGAGAAAATTTACTGCTGCTGCTGAACCCAGGACAAGGGTTTTGCTCCACGGCTGCGCTTTAGTTGTATTTTTCTATGTGTTGCAAAATATTTAGCTACAACTCCTTTGCTGCCTGATGCTTGTAGGCAGTGGAGCTGATGAGTTACTAAATGAGTGATGTCTGGGTGGTGGGATGCTTGAGGGGATGGTGGGGTGTCAGGAGCAGAGACGTGAGCATCTCACCTCTGGTTCATCCCTTTGACTTGTGTCTGTAATCTAGCTCCAGAAGAAACAGAGTCCATCTTCCAAAATTTTGCTTAAAAAAAGGGTGCTTTGCCGTCTTGGCATAGAGACCGTAAGCAGGGTGGGTGTAGGGAAGGCACCCAGTGTTGGTTCTGGGAACTGGTCTCCCGTAGTGTGTGGTTGGGTCCCCGTCATGGGTTCAGCAGCAGCAGTCGTTTTTGTCCTTCGTAGTAGCTGGTGCAGTGTTGTGTTTTCAACTTTCGGCCTGGGAACAGCGCTGATAACACCGATGTATATAGTTACGGCTTAGAATGTTTTGGCCTGACCAAGGACTTTCTGAGTCTCATGCTCTGCCAGGGAGGAGGGGAAGCTGGGAGGAAGCAGAAACAGGATACCTGAACCAGACTGACCAAAGAGGTATTCCATGACACAGCACGTCATGCCCAGGATGTAAAAACTGGGGGCAGGAACCCGGAAGAGTTCAGTTCATGGCTCGGTTGTCAGGTGATGAGCTGTTGTATCCTCTTCCCTTGTATTTCCCTGGTCATTATTATTCTTGGTGGTAGCAGTAGTGGTTTGTGTTTTACCTTAGTTACTGGACTGTTCTTATCTCAACCCATGGGAGTTACATTCTTTCGATTCTTCTCCCCTTTCCCCTTCCCCCCTCAGAGTGGGGGGGAAGAAAGAGGGGGGAGTAAGTGAGAGGGCTGCGTGATTTACAGCTTAAACCACGACAGTCCCACGGTGCTGAGGGCTGGTTGGCAGCTGCCAGCATCTTTTTTGTTAAGACAAGGCTCTTTACGCACCAGGACAACAGTGCACAGTGATTGTTTTGCAAGATAAATCTTTTATCCTCTCAAGCAAATATTCTCTGATATTAGCTATTGAGTCTAAAGTATATTTCACTGATTGCATCTCAATGCCAAGTGCTATATCAGGACATGTTCTTTAACAGGGGCAGTTAAGTGGTTGTAGGTTTCTCCCTAGAGGTGTTTTGGGCCAAGGATTTGGCTGCAGGTGCAGTGGGCAGGTTACAAAAAGAGCAGATGATGCCAAAATCCCATTATAAGCTGGGGTTTGCCTTTTTTGCCGTGTCCTTCCTGAGATAACTCATCTCTGACATTGGTCTGTCCTTGAGAGTATAAAAGGTGTGTGGCAAAGCCCCAAGTAGGCGTGCAGTCTCTTAACTCTGGATGATTGTTTATCAGTAGCTGGGAAACAGTCTGTAATTGAGTGTGTAAGCAGAGTCAAAGCATACTACTTAGTTGAGTGCTATGGCCATATCTGTTTCCCACTCTCTTCATCTGAGAAAAGTAGCTCTATTCTTTTTCTATTTTTCTGGCCTTTTATACCCACTTTGCTCCCATTTTGTGTCAATATAAGTGAGACAGGGACAAAGCAGGGGAGAGGGATGGTCCGGAGTGTGATATTCATGCATTTCTGGATTATTCCTCAATATTAATCAGATACGGATCAAGTGTGTGTTCACATTTGTCAGATTAGCCAGACAGACCACATACCCTAGAGTTCACACCAGCTGCTGAGAGCAGACTTTTACCTGATCCAGAATTGACAGTGCCTGATCCAGCAAAAAGTAAAATTAGTCCAGACACAATACCTGATCAAGCAGAAGTTCTGCTAATATGAAGTTAACCATGAGTACTTTACACTGTGTGGCATTTTCTGTACAGGACCAAGAGTTGTAAAGCTGGATTTATTCAGTCATTGGAGCACATCTACTGCAGTGCTACTGCCCATCTCAGTGGAAGGGTTGTTTTGCTATTGAGAAAAATGAGATCTGTCTATTCCTATGGGTCTGAGCAGTGCTGGCTGGCTACAGCTGCCCTGAAGAGCAAGTTACTGAAGGTGAAAACAGAGCTCAAGTCCTTTCATAGGCATTTTCTCCTGTAAGAATCATTGCAGACAGGAATCTGACTGAAGCCTGGAACAACCAACATTTACCTGCCTTAGGTGTGTGGTGGAGAGCTACTGAACACATGGCGCTACCCAAGGTCTGAGAAGCCTCATTTTACTGTGGAAGTTGGCAGTGTGTTGATTTTTTTAATTTTTACCTTCCCCTCCAGTTGGATCCATAAGAAGGAAATGAGCCTATATATGTATATATTTAGTCTTGCTGTTTCCTGGAGGTGGAGGAGGCAAAATTAGAATATCCTGTTTACATGTTGTTAGTGCTGTATTTAACCAGCTGTCCTAAGGGTTTTCAACTTGCTAGATCAGGACAAGCTTTTCTTATGGCCTGAGAGTCTTCCTGTCTTACTGGAGTAGAAGAGTGTGGCTGTTTGCAGAAGCATTGAGCACCTCCCTGGACTGAGCCTTGCAGCTGCAGAGACAGGGCTTGTCACTGCAGCTGAAGCAGGGAAAGTGAGGCTTGCCAGGTTAGGTACTTAAGAACTAAAATCTTTAATGAGCTGAAGGTGGGAGAAACTCCTGGTAGTGTTCAAGGCCAGATTGAACAGGGCTTTGAGCAACCTGGTCTAGTGGAAGGTGTCCCTGCCTGTGGTAGGGGGTTGGAACTAGATGAGCTTTAAGGTCTCTTCCAACCCAAACTAGTCTATGATTCCTGCAGGATGTCCTTACAGGAAGACATAGCCCAACAAACAAGCAAAAAAACCTCAAACAACAAGCCTTTGTTCAGAGGGTTGAGGTATCAGGTTTTAAAGGGGTGTTTAGCTTTCCTTAATAGAATAGAATCTTTCTAAATATCTTGGTATATTACCTAACTATATGCATGCTTTTGTTCAAGCAAACCTATTTATACTTCTGGAAGTGATAAAGAACCTCCATGAGGCAGGTGAGAATTAATGAGCCAGTGCTGGTGGCACCTCTGCAGGGTAGTGGAAATGTGGGACTGCTGTGGACGTATGTAGTGCTTGGGTACTGCTTGGGGCAGGAACTGCTGAATTTATAACCAAACATGGTGTCGTGGTTTAAGTCCGGTCAGCCACGCAGTTTTTGCTCACCCACTCCCCCCTTTTTCTTCCCCCCGCTCCCGGAGGAATGGGAAGGAGAATCGAAAAGAATGCAACTCGCACAGGTTGAGACAAGAACAGTTTAGTAACTAAAGTATAACACAGACCACTACTGCTACCACCAATAATAATAATGACAAGGCAAATACAAGGAAAGAATACAATTTCTCACCCCTTCTAATACAAAACCCGACTACTCACTTCCCCCTCCTTCTTCCCCCCCACTCCGAGGGGGGGGAAGAAATTGGGAGAAGAATCAAAAGAATGCAACTCCCACTAGCCGAGACAAGAACAGTCCAGCAGCCAAGGTATAACACAAACCACCACTGCCACCACCACCCACAACAATGACCAAGGAAATACAAGGAAAAGAGGATACAATTGCTCACCACTCGATGACCGAGCTGTGAACTGAACTCTTCCGGGTTCCTGCCCCCCCCAGTTTTACCTCCTGGGCATGACGTGCTGTGGCATGGAATAGCTCTTTGGTCAGTTTGGGTCAGGTGTCCTGTCTCTGCCTCCTCCCGGCTCCCCCTCCTCCCTGGCAGAGCATGAAACTCAGAAAGTCCTTGGCCAGACCAAAACATCACTAAGCAGTAACCGAAACACTGGTGTTATCAGCGCTGTTCCCAGGCTGAAAATCAAAACACAGCGCTGCACCAGCTACCAAGAAGCAGAAAAAATGACTGCTGCTGCTGAACCCATGACACATGGTTACCTAATGCCATGCCTTTTCCAGATTGTCATGCATGTGCTGGAAATAAGTGGTTATCTGAGAAAATAGAAAAGTGCACCTGGAAACTTTTAACCTAGTCTCCTTGTTTAATCATGAACCCATTTTAAATATGTCAAGGAGGGCAGCTGTAATATTTGACGTTTTCCTGCCGTATATTAGAGTGATGACTAGTGCAATGTCAGGAGAAGGTAATGAAGTCTCTCCAACATGATGTCTGTGCAGCTGAAGTTTTCAGGTCAAATATGCTGTGGAGTTGCCCTGGGTTCAGCTGTAGCAGTAATTTTTCTCCTTCTTAGTAGCTGGTGCAGTGCTGTGTTTCTGACTTTAGTTTGAGAACGGTGCTGATAAGATACTGATGCTTTTAATTGATGCTGAGTAATGTTTACTCCAATCAAGGATTTCTTCAGTCTCATGCTCTGCCAGTGAGGAGGGGCATGGGAAGCTGTGAGGAAGCAGAAACAGGACACCTGACCCAAACTAGCCAAAGGGGTATTCCATACCACAGCATGTCATGCCCAGTGTATATATAAATGGAGGGGAGCTACCCAGAAGGCCCAGATGGCTGCTCGGGTCAGGCTGGGTATCAGTCAGTGGGAGGTGAGCAATTGTATTCTCTCTCCTTGTCATTATTATCCTTGGTGGTAGCAGTAGTAGTTTTTGTTTTATACCTTAGTTACTGGACTGTTCTTATCTCAACCCATGGGTTTTACATTCTTCCGATTCTCTTCCCCATTCCTCTGAGAGCTGGAGTCTGGAGTAAGCGACTGTGTGATTCTGGGTTACCGGCTGGGCTTAAACCATGACAAGTGTTATCAATTTTGGGGCCTGGGCTAAGGTTCTTGTTTTGCTGTACTTGATGGTAATGACTGGTAATATAATAGAATCATTGATCATGAAACTGGTCTGGCATGCATTCTCAGTGTGGTCATCCCCTCTATACTTTAGGAGACATGTAATGGGAATTTTTAGCAGTTACACATCTTTCTTTTTCTCCTTGGGGGGTAAACCTATGAAGGAGACATTCCCTCACCCTCTCTGTTCCCCCACCAAGCTATTTATAGCAGTATTTGAGAATTCTAAAGATTTTGGGATGTCACCAGAGGAGGAAGTGATGTGTGCTGAAGAGGCCCCAGCATATAATAAACTGTCAGAAAGTGAAAAGCAATATGCCTTGTTTACTGATGGGTCCTGCTATATTGTGGGAAAACATCAGAGATGGGAGGCAGCTGTATGGAGTACTCTATGACAAGTTGGAGAAACTGCTGAAGGAGAGGGTGAATCAAGTCAGTTTGCCGAGGTGAAAGCCATCCATCTGGCCTTGGACCTTGCCGAATGAGAAAAACGGCCACTACTTTGTCTCTATACTGACTCATGGATGGTGGCAAATGCCCTGTGGGGTTGGTTGCAGCAATGGAAGCAGAGCAACTGGCAACGCAGAGGGAAACCCATCTGGGCTGCTGCACTTTGGCAAGATATCGCTGCCCGGGGGCAGAACCTAGTGGTGAAGGTACGCCATGTTGATGCTCATGTACCCAAGAGTCAGGCCACTGAGGATCACCAGGACAACCAACAGGTGGATAAAGCTGCTAAGATTGAAGTGGCTCAGATGAATTTAATTTGGCAACGTAAGTAAGGGTGAATTATTTTTAGCCTGAGGGGTTTATTCTGATCAAGGACTTTCTCAGTCTCCTGCTCTGCCAGGGAGGAGGGAAAGCCATGAGGAAGCAGAGTGAGGACACCTGACCCAAACTAGCCAAAGGGGTATTCCGTACCACAGCATGTCATGTCCAGTATATAAACTGGGGGATGTTACCCAGAAGGCCCAGATCACTGCTTGGGTGGTTCTGGGTTTCGGTTAGTGGGTGGTGAGCAATTGTATTATTTCCCCTTGTTATTTTCCCTTATCATTATTATTAATGGTGGTGGTAGTAGTAGTTCTGTATTATATCTTAGTTACTGAAGTGTTCTTATTTCAACCTGTGGGAGTTTACATTCTTTTGATTCTCCTCCTCATTCTTCCTGGAGTGGGGAGAAGAAGAAGGGGAGGAGTGAGCGAGCGGCTGCATGGTTCTGTGCTGCTGGCTGGGCTTAAACCATGACAGTTCCTTGTGATGCCCAATGTGGGGCTTGAAGGGTTGAGATAATGACAGATCTGACCAGAGGCTGTCTAATGCAAACAATGGGAATTTTTTAGCAATTACACTTTTTTTTTTTTTTTTTTTTTTTTGCCTTTGGGAGGTCAACCTATGAAGGAAACATTCCCTCACACCCTCTGCTCCCCCACCGGCTTATTTATAGCAGCATTTGACAATTCTAAAGGTTTTGCATGGTCTTTGAATACCCTTGTAACCTGCCTGCTGCTTTTGCTGGGGATTGATGTGTTGCCACCATATACAGTGTGTGTTTTACCCACGTCAATTCCACCCTGAGAATACCCTTTTTCATCTGATCTCAAAAGTTAAGCAGGGTCCAGCTCGGGTCTTTTCTAGGGTTTGATGACAATATAGGAGGACCACCAAGCGATTTTCCCTGAGGCTGGACATTCATGAGTGGCAGGGTATGTGTGATCATGTGGACAAGCACCTGGTCCAGTGGGCACCTCCAGTACTTTGGATTTTCACCCCTAAACAAGTGAAAAATCTGGAAAAATTAACAGGAAATTTAAACGAGGTATACAGTAGTTCTGGCAATATCAAAGAGGGACAGCTTGCTGCAACATGCTGGGGCTTGGCCTATGCCTCTGGAGCCCTGCTCAACACTTTCCAGCATCCAAGATGTCTCTAGATTTGATGGCAAAGCAACAGAAAACACAGCTACTTAGCCTCCAAGCACAACAGCTCCACCAACCCTGACAACAGACTCTGCAGTCATTCCAACCCTGGTGACAGTGCAGCCACTCCAACCACAGTGATAGACACTGTAGCTAAACCAAATGAGCAATCCATGCCAATATCGGCTTCCTGTGTAAGCAAAGTGAAAAGCAAATGATAGGCACAAAGAACAACTTGTGCAATGAAGAAAGATGAAGACCCAATGCCCTTATGATAGGGGACAGCATCTGAACAAGAGCTGTTAGTACATGAATTGGCGGAAGAGGAAGAAGAGGTGATTTCTCAACTCTGGACCTCAACCAAGCTGCAGAATACGTGGAGAGATTTCAGCCATCTTCCAGGGGACCACATTGTCACCTGGTTGCTCCAATGCTGTGACAGTGGGGCCGAAGGTCACGAACTAGAAGGTATGGCAGCCAAGCAGCTGGGATCACTTGTTAGGGAAGGAGGAATTCATAAAATGATTGCAAGAGAGAAATGAGCCCTCAGCCTTTGAAGGCAGCTCTTGGCAGCTGTGAAGGAAAGGTTTCCCTATAAGAATGATATGTTGTTGGAGGGATGGTATGACCAGGCACCATCAATCCAGGAGGTTCCTTGATTGTGTGGAAGAAAACTTCCTTCTGCAAGTAATACAGGAGCTGACAAGGAGTGGTGCCATGCTTGACCTCATCCTCACCAACAGGGAAGGGCTGATTGGAAATGTGATGCTCCAGGGCAGCCTTGGTTGCAGCGAACATGAGATGGTCGAATTCGAGATCCTCAGGACAGTGAGAAGTGCGTGCAGCAAGCTCACTACCCTGGACTTCAAGAGAGCAGACTTTGGCCTTTTCAGGGACCTGCTTAGTAAGGTTCCATGTGGTAAAGCCCTAGATGGCAAGGGGGCCCAAGACTGCTGGTTGATATTCAAAGATCACCTACTACGAGCTCAGGAGTGTTGCATCCTAACCCGAAGGAAGTGCAGTAGGAGGTCCAGGAGACCTCCTTGAATGGATAAGGACCTGCTGAGGAAACTTTGAGGGTGAAAATGAGGCTTATAGAAGGTGGAAGCAAGGACAGGCGGCCTGGGAAGAATACAGGGATGTTGTCTGGGAAGCTAGGGACCAGGTTAGGAAAGCTAAGGCCCACTTAGAATTCAACCTGGCTAGGGATGTGCAAGATAACAGGAAGGGATTCTGTAATTACATTGCAAACAAAAGACAGGCTAGGGACAACGTGGGCCCCCTCTGGAAGCTATTGGGAGAACTGGCTACCCTGGATTTGGAGAAGGCTGAGGTTCTTAATGACTTCTTTGCCTCAGTCTTCACCAGAAAATGCTCTGACCACACCACCCAAGACCTGGAAGGCAGGTGCAGGGACTGTGAGAATGAAGACCCTGGGCCCACTGTAGGAGAGGATCTGGTTCGAGACCATCTTAGGAACCTGAACTTACACAAGTCCATGNTGGTTCGAGACCATCTTAGGAACCTGAACTTACACAAGTCCATGGGACCTGATGAAATCCATCCACGGGTCCAGAAGGAGCTGGCAAATGAAGTTGCTAAGCCACTGTCCATCATATTTGAAAAATCATGGCAGTCAGGTGAAGTTCCTGATGACTGGAAAAAGGGAAATATAACCCCCTTTTTCAATTATGGGAGAATGGAAGACCCAGGGAACTACAGACCAGTCAGTCTCACCTCTGTGCCTGGCAGGATCGTGGAGCAGATTCTCCTGGAAGGCATGCTAAGGCACATGAAAAACAGCAAGGTGGTTGGTGACAGCCAGCATGGCTTCACTAAGGGTTAATCCTGCCTGACCAATTTGGTGGCCTTCTATGGTGGGACTATGGAACTGATGAAGAGGGGTAGAGCAGTTGATGTCATCTACCTGGACTTGTGCAAAGCGTTTGACACTGTCCCACACATCATCCTTGTCTCTAAATTGGAGAGACATTTGATAGGTGGACCTCTTGGTGGATAAAGAACTGGCTGGATGGCCACACACAAAGAGTTGTGGTCAATGGCTCAATGTCCAACTGGAGACCAGTAACGAGTGGTGTCCCTCAGGGATCGGTGTTGGGACCAGTCTTGTTCAACTTCTTTGTCGGTGACATGGACAGTGGGATTGAGTGTTCCCTCAGCAAGTTTGCCGATGACACCAAGCTGTGTGGTCCAGTTGATACATTGGAGGGAAGGAATGCCATCCAGAGGGACCTTGACACACTTGTGAGGTGGGCTGATGCCAACCTGATGAAGTTTAACCAAGCCAAGTGCAAGGTCCTGCACCTGGATGGAGCAGTCCCAGGCACAGCTACAGGTTTGGGCAGAGAAGAGATTCAGAGCAGCCCTGCAGAGAAGGACTTGGGGGTGTTGGTCAATGAGAAAATGAACATGAGCTGGCAGTGTGCTCTCGCAGCCCAGAAAGCCAACTGTATCCTGGGCTGCATCAAAAGGAGCATGACCAGCAGGTCAAGGGAGGTGATCCTGCCCCTCTACTCTGCTCTTGTGAGACCTCACTTGGAGTATTGTGTGCAGTTCTGGTGTCTTCAACATAAGAAGGACATGGAACTGTTGGAACAAGTCCAGAGGAGGGCCACGAGGATGATCA
>CABHOG010000131.1:468965-482222 GCA_902168055.1 Aratinga solstitialis | reverse complement strand
CCCAGGGAAGTTGTGAATGCTCCATCGCTGGCGGTGTTCAAGGCCGGGTTGGACATAGCCTTGGGTGGCATGGTTTAGTGGGAGGTGTCCCTGCCCATGGCAGGGGGGTTGGAACTAGATGATCTTGAGGTCCTTTCCAACCCTAACTATTCTATGATTCTGTGTCGCTCAGCTAAGTGGATCATGATAGAGAGATGCATGCAGTTCCTGAGTCAATTGCCTGTTCTAGAGATGATTTATTGTAGGCTGGATGCCAGGAATGCACCCATAGATCCAGATGAAGTTGAATGTATATGACCCATGTGGCAGAAACTTACATGGAGTGTGCCATCATCATATGCCCACTCATTGGCATCCATGACCTGGAATGAGGCATCACCACCAACAGTGAATGAATTGATTTGTCATCTCTGAGAGTTCGAAGACAGTCTCACCCCTTCCATCATTTCTGCTGTGGAAAAACTCCTGACCTGGGAGTTCAAACAGTTGAGAGACAATATATCTGATCTGTCCAGCTCCCCATGTGTACCAGGCTGTGTCTCACCTATTAACAGAAGGTGCCCTACTGATCAAGGGAGAAGATATAGGAGGTACATGCCACAGGAACAGCAGAACAACCAGCAGGTGGATAAAGCTGCTAAGATTGAAGTGGCTCAGATGGATTTAGATTGGCAACATAAGCGTGAATTATTTTTAACCTGGTGGGCCCATGACACCTCAGGCCATCAAGGCAGAGATGCAACGCTTGCTCACTCCCCCTACTTCTTCATCCCCCCACTCCCAGAGTGATGGGAAGGAGAATCGAAGGACTGTAGCTCCTATGCTTTGAGATAATAACAGTCTTCTAACTAAGGTATAATGTAAAACTACTACTACTGCCACCAATCACCAGTGATAATAATGATCAGGGAAAATATCAAGGGGAGAAAATACAATTGCTCACCACCTGCTGACTGATACCCAACCTGACCCGAGCAGCAATCTGGGCCTTCTGGGTAACTCCCCCCAGTGTATATATTGGGCTTGATGTGCTGTGGTATGTAATACTCCTTTGGCTAGTTTGGGTCAGGTGTCCTGTTTCTGCTTCCTCCTGGCTTCCCCTCCTCCCTGAGCATGATACTAAAAAAGTCCTTGATTGGAGCAAACATTACCTAGCAAGGACTAAAAGGAAACCTAGTGTTTGTTATCAGCACTGTTCTCAGAATTAAGTTGAAATCAGCACTGCACCAGCTACTAAGAAGGAGAAAAATGACTGCTATTCCTGAACCCAGGACACTCTGCCAACTGCTTCAGTACTCTTGGGTGTAACCTATCTAGTCCCATGGGCTTGTATATGTTTAAGTGGAGTAGGAGGTCTTTAACTGTTTCTTCCTGAATTATGGAGACTTCACTCAGCAGCTCCCCATCTCTGCCATACAACTCAGGGAACTGAGTACCCTGAGGATGGCTGGTGTTACTATTAAAGACTGAGGTAAAAGCAATGTCAAGTACCTCAGGCTTTTCTTTATTTTCAGTCACTAGGTTTCCCTAGTATCCAGTACAGGGTGGAGGTTCTCCTTGTCCTCCTTTTACTACTAATATATATATATTGTTTGAGTAACACTTCATCTGTAGCTTCATCCTGGCTGTGTCATCTGTAACAGCTTCCTACCAGGACATCAGCTTGATTGATCTTCCCCCTTGTTGTGTTAAAGGGGGAAAAATAAACTTGCTTTATTAGAGGGGCCAGGAACAGCTCCAGTATTCAACTACCAGTCCGGCCGCATTCGCTACTGATCCGGATTCACTGATAGTGCACCACACTGCCCAATACAATCAGCGGCAGCTATCAGTCTGGCCGTGTTCGCTATTTTGAACTTCACTGATCCGGATTCACTGATAGTGCACCACACTGCCAGTCAAATCGTGCTCATGAACCCTCACGGCCACACTAAGAGATGGGGTCGCGTTCAGTGAGAAAATTATGATCGGTTACCGAAATGGTGCAGTTTATTGTGATTGGCTACCGAAACAGTGCCGTTTATTGATGCAACAGGCACAGGTTCTTATGGATTGCTGATGATAAATACTGTCTGCAAAAGCACTTGCGAATAATAGTTACATGGATACAAGTGCTTGATAAAGTTAACACAGCCTGGCTATAAAGTATAAAGGTAACAGTAAAAGTAACTCTCTAGAGATTCTAAGTTTTCCCAGGGAAGCACTGGATACAGTGCAAGTCTTGCCCACAGGTGTCCCTATGGGGGGGAAGAGAGGTCCAGCCCATCAACCGGTCCCAGGAGTTTGTTGATGTTATCTTCCTTGACTCATCCATGATGGTATCTTCCCTAATATCCCCCTCTCTCGGGTCATTTTATACTATTTTCACCTTCAAGGTGGAGCTTGAGTGACTCTAGTCATACATACCTTTATTATTATTGGTGCAAATCTCTCTTGCTTTGCTTTTAAGGGTATATGACACCAAAAATTGAGAGCGCATTGTCAGAGGGGGGTGGTCTCCTTTTGGAGGGGGTTGCATTGGAGATGGGAGTGTATTTTAGCATGTAAATGCATTATAATGACATTATAATGAAGCAAAGTTTACACAGAGGATGGCATTCTGTCAAAAGATGACAGGCTGCTGGCTCAGGGTAGCAAGCATGCAGCTTATCAGTTTCTTGTACCACCTAGTTCCCATCTTTTGCTGATGTTAGGACAGTGTGGTCATGAAATCTCCACCCTGCTCCATCCTCTGTCTGTGTTGCCTCAGGAACTGCTGTGGAGTGCATATTCCTGGCATACCAGGTGTGGCTGCATCTCGCCCTGAGAGGCCTTGAAGGTCCATTTTTCCCTTATGTGTGGACAATGCTGCATTTCAAATATAAGTTTAATTCCACATTTCCTAATTATTCCACACCCCTGATCTTCACCCACAAACATTCAGCCTTCTCACTCACAACATTGAGTTCAAGGCAGTTGATGCACTCCCTGATATACAAGCAACCCCACCACCTCTTTTTCCTTGCCTATCCCTTCTGAAGAGCCTGTAGCCATCCATTGCAGCACTCCAATCATGTGAATCATTCCACCATGTTTCAGTGAAGGTGATTATGTCGTTATTTCCCTGCTGCACAATGGCTTCCAGCTCCTCCTGTTTGTTGCCCATGCTGCAGGCATTGGCATAGATGTATTTAAGTTGCCCTGTGAATCTGGACTCCAACAGCAGCGTTCTACCCCATGGCTCATGTCTAGCAAGCCTGGTGTTATCCCCTTCCCCCTTCAAACCTAGTTTAAAGCCCTCCCTATAATCTCTGCTAGCTCTTGGGCTAGAATCCTTTTCCCCCTTTGGGGCAGGTGTACCCTATCTGCTGCCAGCAGGCCTCGTGCTGTATAAACTGACCCATGGTTAACAAACCCAAAATTCTGGTGCTGACACCAGTCACAGAGCCAGGAATTAATTAATGAGATTCCTCTGATGACATTGACATTGTTTGCAACTGGCAGGAGGGATGAGAACACTACTTGGGCTCCTGAACCTGTAGCCCCAAGGCCCTGAAGTCCTTGAGTCCCCTCAGGATTCTTGAGGAGATTTCTTCATTGCCCACCTGGAAGGCTAATGAAGGATAGTAGTCACAGGGCTATACCAGATGAGTGAATTTTCTGGTGATGTCTCTTACCCTGGCCCCAGGGAGGCAACAGACTCCCCCGTGAGTCTGATCAGGCAGGCATATGGGGCTCTCTGTTCTCCTTAGGGTGGAGCCACCAAACACCACCACCCTTTTTCTTTTTTTAGTACAGCTGGTTGTAAAAACGATGTGCTCTCTGACTTTTCTGTGGGAACTCTTCTAACCTGGATGATCCCTTATCATCATCTTCCTCACCTTCCTGATCCTGAAGTACCAGGGCCTCATATCTATTGTAAAGGGGCACTTGGGAAGGTGATGTGAGCTGAGGGGTAATATGCCATCTACTCCAAGCAGTAACCTATTTCCAACCTCCTTTGTCTCCTAGGTTCCTTCCATCTGCCTGATGGCAAAAAGGTAGGGGATCTTGAAGTTCTTTTGTTTCGGGTGGCTGGCCTGTTACTCTCGGGGATGGGTAGAGCACGGGTCTACTAGTCAGTCTTCTCCTCAGATTCCCTTATGCTCCTTAGCTGTTTCACCTTCTTCACCTGTAGCTCTGCCACCATACAGAGCAAATCATTAACCTGCTGACATCTTGCACAACCACCATCTAACATTGCTGACAGGCTCTGACACTCACTACAGCCAGATACCTGGGCAGTTATGTGTTTGTAAGGGATCTCTGTCTGGGTTGCCATGTCCTTCTTGGCCGGCAGAGAGGACTTAGTTTTCTTTGCTTTCTGTCAGGAGGATGCCATCCTAGAGCACTTTCTTGATGACTGCTGGCTGAGCTTCCCTCTGAAGCCTACCGGGCTACTGGGCCTTGCCCATTCATTCTGCCTGTGCAAACTGTTGTATTGCGCTCCCTGGGCAGTGTTTATCCGCTCAGGGCAGCGCTGTCCCTTCTGGTGCCATTCCTTATGAGTCAGATGCTTGTGTCAGCAGAGCTGCTGGCTCCTGGGCACGTCCTGATGAGGACTTGAGGCTCCCTTGGTGGCTCTTGCCATTCAGGATTAAGACTCCTGGATGCTGTGTTTTCATCATGCTCTGCTCCTGAAGGTGTCCTCTCTGGAACTAATCATCTTGGCAAATGATCCTTGGCATTGCTGGAGAGGGGCAAAGAGTAGTCGTTTGGATTTGGACTGGGTTGTTGTTTTATTAGTGATTATTGAATAGAATGTGATCAAGCACCTAGTTGTGAAGGTGTCACTAAATTATTTTTTTGGCAAACAGAGTTATTTTCAGAGAGTGTGTGTTATTTCTGTCCTTTTTCGTTGTACCTGCCTCCTTTGGATTTCTGTCTTTAGCCAGCTTCAGCATCCACAACAGCAGAGGCTTCCCTCCCATTTATTTTGGGTTAATTTCTATGCATCTGTTTCACTCAAGCCACTTGCAGCTGTCTTGGGTACTTGAATCCGTTCAGGGTGAGGAGCTCATTGACTTAGGGCCTGATGGGGGGTATTGTAAGTGATATGAATCAATGGCCTGGAGCAGTGGAGGGTTCTAACTTTAATTTTCTTTCTGCTTTGTAGGTATTTGTATAAAATGTGGAAAAGGTGTGTATGGAGCGAGCCAGGCTTGCCAAGCAATGGGTAATCTCTATCATACCAACTGCTTCACATGCTGCTCTTGTGGTAAGTCAGATCTGCCATAGCCTTATTAAGTGGCTTCATTTTGTAATATATATTCCTTTAGCGACTAGTGTACAGAGTGAGAGCTCATCTTGCCTGCTTCCTGAGGCAAAATTCCCACGCAAGACTCCAACTCCAAAAGTTTTTTATTTGCAATCTGTAAGTGTTCAATGGTGTTTTCTTAAGCAACAGCCTAGAAAAATAGTACTTGGTTGTTTTAAGGCCTGCATTTAGAAAATGGCTCCAACCTGGCTGTTATAAGCACTCCATACTTTGAATCACTTGTGTTTATGCAACTGTAATGTACATTTATAATTTTTACAGAAAAACAATAAAATTTGTGCAGCTGAAACCTCACTTCCTATTTCCAAATGGAACTCTAGTCAAGCACATATATTTATCATTTCTGTGTACACCTAATGCTCTAAATTCATAGAATCATAGAATGATAGAATAGTTAGGGTTGGAAAGGACCTTAAGATCATCTAGTTCCAACCCCCCTGCCAGGGGCAGGGACACCTCCCACTAAACCATGTCACCCAAGGCTATGTCCAATCCAGCCTTGAACACCGCCAGCGATGGAGCATTCACAACTTCCCTGGGCAACCCATTCCAGTGCCTCACCACCCTTACAGTAAAGAATTTCTTCCTCGTATCCAATCTAAACTTCCCCTGTTTAAGTTTGAACCCATTACCCCTTGTCCTCTCACTACAGTCCCTCATGAAGAGTCCCTCCCCAGCATCCCTATAGCTCCCCTTCAGATACTGGAAGGCTGCTATGAGGTCTCCATRCAGCCTTCTCTTYTCCAGGCTGAACAGCCCCAACTTTCTCAGCCTRTCTTCATACGGGAGGTGCTCCAGTCCCCTGATCATCCTCGTGGCCCTCCTCTGGACTTGTTCCAACAGTTTCATGTCATTTTTATGTTGAGGAGGCCAGAACTGCACACAATACTCCAAGTGAGGTCTCACAAGAGCAAATTGTTCTTATGTTTGAATGCAATAAGAACAAATAGAAACTGCATGTTGAAATACCATAAGCTATTTTATTTTTGTAGGAGAAAACTTGCAGGTAAATCACTGGTTACTCCTTGCTGTTCTTGAGATCTTTTTAGGTTTCTCTTTAAATCTGAATGTATCTGAAAGTGATCTGTTCTGTATGGATTTGGGGAAGTCATGGCTTTGCCAGGGGAAACAGGACTTGAAAATTCAGTGCAGCAGTTTCAGAAGTGTTCGCATTAAACATTGTGAATTTAAGTTGGAAGCTTCCTCAGTGTGTTGTTTGTAGCTGCTGAGAGCTCACAAGCTCCCACCAAGTTGAAGGGAAGTATGAGAGCTCAATTTTCAGAAGTCAGGTAATTTTTCTTGATATGCCCACACATTTATTTAGGTTCCTAAATTCTGGAAATATTTTCCTGGATGTTGAAGATTTTGTTGTGATGCATATACACAGAAAAAGATTTACTCTGAGTAGGATGTGCCAAGTGTGCATTGTTTATAAAAAGGATTAATTAAGGATTAGAAAAAGTGTAAAAAATTATTGGCATAGAACCAAATAAATTGGTAATGAAAAGACCGTTGTAAAGTCGACTTGTGAAAGAAGAAATGTTATCTTTTCTCCTGAGATTTGTACAGATAAATATTGGTTTAAAGAAATGTACAACCTGAACATAGAATTTAGTGACCTTGATAAATGACTCTGGGCCATTACCAGGTTCTAGAATAGACTCATCTGAAACCTTCAGGGATCGCTCTTGACTTTGCTTCAGTCTGACAGTGAATGAGTAGCTGTTTTGTTGGCTCCTAAAGTGAACAGCATTCTGCTTAGCAGAGGATTACAAAATACAATATCGGATAATATCTATCCACTCATTGCCAACATTAACTTAACCTAATTGCATGGGTGAATTACAGTTTCTTCTCTGGAACAGATGAGGGTTTGTTTTTTTTAATTTTTTAAGAAATCAGGATATAAGCTTGTGTCATGGTTTAAGCCCAGCTGGTAACTCAGAACCACACAGCTGCTTGCTCACTCCCCCCCACCGCTCCTTCCTCCCCCCGCTCCCAGAGGTATGGGGGGGAGAACTGAAAGAATGTAACTCCCATGGCTTGAGATAAGAACAGTCCAGTAATTAAGGTATAACACAAAACCACTACTGCTACCACCAATAATACTAATGATAAGGAAAATAACAAGGGAAGATAATACAACCGCTCACCACCCACCGACTGATACCCGTCCCGACCCAAGCAGCGATCTAGGCCTTCTGGGTAACTGCCTCCAGTTTCTGTACTGGACATGATGTGCTGTGGTATGAAATACCTGTTTGGCTAGTTTGGGTCAGGTGTCCTGTCTCTGCTTCCTCCCGACTTCCCCTCCTCCCTGGCAGAGTATGAGACTCAGAAAGTCCTTGGTCAGAGTAAACATTACTTAGCAACAACTAAAATGATCAGTGTTATCAGCGTTGTTCCCAGGCTGCAACTCAAAAACACAGCACTGCAGCAGCTACTAAGAAGGAGAAAAATGACTGCTACTGCTGAACCCAGGACAGTATCCACCCCTTATTCCATACCATTCTTGGAGACCTCATAGCAGCCTTCCAGTATCTGAACGGGGCCTATAAGGATGCTGGGGAGGGACTCTTCATTAGGGACTGTAGTGAGAGGACAAGGGGTAACGGGTTAAAACTTAAACACGGGAAGTTTAGATTGGATATAAGGAAGAAGTTCTTTACTGTGAGGGTGGTGAGGCACTGGAATGGGTTGCCCAGGGAAGTTGTGAATGCTCCATCCCTGGAGGTGTTCAGGGCCAGGTTGGACAGAGCCTTGGGTGACATGGTTTAGTGGGATGTGTCCCTGCCCCTGGCAGGGGGGTTGGAACTAGATGATCTTAAGGCCTTTTCCAACCCTAACTATTCTATGATTCATGTTATGCTCATATCCCATGTTTTTCAGTATGCCATCACTCTTGTTTCGGGTATATATAGAGATACATATACACACGTACACACAGAGATATCATTCCTTAGTGTATGGACCAATCCCTCTAAAGCTGCTGAGTTCATCCGGTCCACGATGTTGGGCTCTGTCTCTTGTAACAGCCTTTCAAAGTAGGAGAGATGGTGTGCAGTGTTGCATTGTTGCCTGCTGACGACACTGCGGAAATCATCTGTTTGCTGCTAAGCTTGTCTGGTTTTGTCAAAGTTCATTGTTGGAATGATAGTCAGAGGGAAGTCGGGGCCAGTCACTGGTGCCCTGAAGACATAAGTTTTTGGGCTATAAAAGTATTACATAGCAGGCAACAGCGTATAACTGAGTTCATTGGCTATTTTCCCCTAAAATCAAATCCCCTTGAGGTATACATCAGACTTCCCCATCTTCCCATATCACCCACCAAGTATATTCAGGTCCCAGAGCAAAAGAAATCCCACAAGAGGATTGTCTTTGCCTGAAGCAGTAATAACCCAGACTGTCTTCCCCAGCAAATTCTTTATGTGCACCACTGGAAGTTTATCCCCTTCTAGAGTATAAAAAGTTCTGAGTGGGCTGGGCCAGCCCTGTTGGCAGATCCTCTGGTGTTGACCAACCAGGTGGCTTTTGGTAAATATGTATTCCAATGTTTGAAAGTCCCACCACCCATTGCTCTCAGTGTAGTTTTTAACAGCCATTCGATTTTCCCAGAGGCTGATGCATGGTAGGGGATGTGATATACCCACTCAATGCCATACTGTTTGGCCCAAGTGTCTTTAAGGTTGTTCTGGAAATGACTTGCATTGTCTGATTCAATTCTCTCTGGGGTGTTGTGTCGCCACAAGACTTGTTTCTCAAGGCCCAGGATAGTGTTCTGGGCAGTGGCGTGGGGCACAGCGTATGTTTCCAGCCATCCAGTGGTTGCTTCCACCATGGTAAGCACATGGCACTTACTTTGTCCTGTTGGTTGGGTTTTGATATAATCATTCTGCCAGGCCTCCCCATATTTGTACTTCAGCCATCGTCCTCCATACCAAAGAGGCTTTAACCGTTTAGCTTGCTTAATTGCAGCACATGTTTCACAGTCATGAATAACCTGGGCAATAGTGTCCATTGTTAAGTCCACCCCTCGATCACGAGCCCATCTGTATGTTGCATCTCTGCCCTGATGGCCTGAAGTGTCATGGGCCCACCAGGCCAAAAATGATTCGCCCTTATGTTGCCAGTCTAAGTTCATCTGAGCTGCTTCAATCTTAGCAGCTTTATCCACCTGTTGGTTGTTCTGGTATTCCTCAGTGGCCCGACTCCTGGGTGCATGAGCATCTACATGGCGTACCTTCACCACCAGGTTCTGTCCCCGGGCAGCGATATCTTGCCACAGTGCAGCAGCCCAGATGGGTTTCCCTCTGCGTTGCCAGTTGCTCTGCTTCCATTGCTGCAACCAACCCCACAGGGCATTTGCCACCATCCATGAGTCAGTATAAAGTACTAGCCACTTTTCTCATTCAGCAACGTCCAAGGCCAGCTGGATGGCTTTGACCTCTGCAAACTGACTCAATTCACCCTCTCCTTCAGCAGTTTCTGTAATTTGTCGTCAAAGACTCCATACAGCTGCCTTCCATCTCCAATGCTTTCCCACAATAGGGCAGGACCTATCACTAAACAAGGCATATTGCTTTTCACTTTCTGACAGTTTTTTATATGGTGGGGCCTCTTCAGCACTCATCACCTCCTCCTCTGGTGACATTCCAAAATCTTTGCCCTCTGGCCAGTCCATGATGACTTCTAGAATTCCWGGAYSMCTRGGATTTCCTACTTGRGAATARGAATGTAATTAGTGCAGCCCACTTACTCCAKGTAGCATCRGTTGCATGAWGTGTAGAGGAGACCCTGCCTTTGAACATCCATCCCAGCACAGGCAACCGGGGTGCCAGGAGGAGCTGTGCTTCAGTGCCAATCACTTTTGAAGCAGCTTGAACCCCTTCATAGGCTGCCAGTATCTCTTTTTCAGTTGGGGTATAGCTGGCCTCAGATCCTCTGTATCCCCGACTCCAAAAGCTGAGGTGTTGWTCTCGAGTCTCCCCTGGAGCTTTCTGCCAGAGGCTCCAGGTAGGAYCATTCTCCCCGGCTGCGGTGTAGAGTGTATTTTTTACATCTGGCCCGATCTGGACTGGTCCAAGGGCCACTGCATGAACTATCTCTCATTTAATTTGCTCAAAAGCTTGTTGTTGCTCAGGGCCCCATTTAAAATCTTTCTTCTTCCGGGTCACATGATAGAGAGGGCTTACAATCAGACTGGAATTTGGGATGTGCATTCTCCAGAACCCCACAATACTTAAGAAACCTTGTGTTTCTTTCTTATTAGTTGGTGGAGACATTGCTGTTATCTTGTTGATCACATTTGTGGGGATCTGGCGACGTCCATCTTGCCATTTTATTCCCAAAAATTGAATCTCCTGTGCAGGTCCCTTGACCTTACTCTGTTTCATGGCAAAACCGGCTTTTAGCAGGATTTGTTTTGTTTTCCTCCCTGTCTCAAAGACTTCTTCCGCTGTATCACCCCACACGATAATGTCATCAACATACTGCAGGTGTTCTGGAGCTTACTCCTGTTCCAGTGCAGTTTGGATCATTCCATGGCAGCTGGTAGGGCTGTGTTTCCACCCCTGGGGCAGTCGGTTCCAAGTGTACTGGATGCCCCTCCAAGTATAAGCAAACTGTGATCCTCATTCCGCTGCCAGAGGAATTGAGAAAAATGCATTGGCAATACCAGTTGTGGCATACCACTTGGCTGCCTTTGACTCCAGTTCATACTGAAGTTCTATCATGTCCAGTATGGCAGCACTCAATGGTGGTGTGACTTCATTCAGGCCACGATAGTCTACTGTTAGTCTCCACTCTCCATTAGACTTTTGCACTGGCCATATGGGGCTATTAAAGGGTGAGTGGGTCCTACTGATCACTCCTTTGCTCTCCATTCTACGGGTCAGCTTATGGATGGGAATCAGGGATTCTCGGTTGGTGCGATTTTGCTGCCAGTGCACTGTTGTGGTCGCGATTGGCACTTGTTCTTCGACCTTCAGCAATCCCACAGCAAAAGGATCCTCTGAGAGACCAGGCAAGGTGGACAGCTGCTCAGTTTCCTCTGTCTCCAAAGCAGCAATGCCAAAAGCCCATCGGTACCTTTTTGTGTCTTTGAAGTATCCTTTCCTCAGATAGTCTATGCCAAGCATGTATGGAGCCTCTGGACCAGTCACAGTGGGTTGCTTTTGCCACTTCCTCCCAGTCTGGCTGATTTCAGCCTCCAGTACAGTCAACTCCTGGGATCTTCCTGTCACTCCAGAAATAGAAATGGGTTCCACCCCTTGATAGCTTGATGGCATCAGGGTACACTGTGCACCAGTATCTCCTAGAGCCTTATACTTCTGTGGGACTGATGTGCCAGGCCATCTGATCCACACAGTCCAGTAAATCCGATTGTCCCCTACTTCCACCTGGCTGGAGGCAGGGCCCCTCTAATAGTCATCATAATATTGGTCACTTGTGTCTGGTAGACAGGTATTAGTCTTCTTTATCACAGGAGCTGGAGTAAAATCAGTTCTTCCACTCCATCTGGGAACCTGCTCACCAGAGACTGAAGCCGCAGCCTTCATGGGGTGATCATCCTTGACCTTTGTTCTCCTCTTGAATTCACACCCCCATTCCTCCAGAGCTGAGGAAGATTTTGCTTCCCACTTCCTCATGTCTTCTCCGTGATGCCTCAGGTAAAACCATAGGGTGTCTCATGGTGTGCACATTCTGTATCTTCTCTCTCAAACAGTAGGACATCTTTTGTTAATAGCTGAGACGTGGGTTCGTACATGTGGGGAGCTGGGTAGATCGGATAGGTCATCTCTCAATGTTTGAACTCCTGAGACAGTTTTTCCACATCTGAAATGATGGTAGGGGTGATATTGTCTTCGAGCTCTTGGAGTTGATGAATCATTTCATCCACTGTTGGTGTTACTATGTCAATCCTGGTTATTGCTGCGAATGAGTGGTCATATGATGACGCTGCATTCCGGGTAAATTTCCGCCACATGGGTCGTGTACATTTGACTTCATCTGGATCTATGGGTGCATTCCCAGCTTTCGGCTTGATGTGATGGATCATCTCTACAATGGCTAATTCCATGAGAGACTGGATACCTTTCTCTTGCGTGGTCTACTTGGCTAAATGACTTATAACATTGTCCTTGTATGGAAACCTTTCTTTCACAGCTGTTAAGAGCTGCCTCCACAGGCTGAGGGACTGTTTCTCTCTTGCAATTGCTTTGTCAATTCCCCCTTCCCTAGCAAGTGATCCCAGCTGCTTAGGTTTCCTACCTTCCAGTTCGTGACTGTTGGCCCCATTGTCCCAGCATTGGAGCAACCAGGTGATGATGTTCTCCCCTGGTTGATGGGTGAAATCTTTTTGCATATTCCCTGGCTCGGTTGAGGTCTGGGGTCGAGAAGTCACCTCTTCTTCTTTCTCTGATTCTCGTAATAATAACTCTTGGTCAGATGCTGTCCCGTGTAGTAAGAGCATTGTTTCTTCATCTTGCTTCGCTGTACAGGTTGCTTTTTGGGCCTCTCTTTTGCTTTTCCACTTGCGTACAGGAGCAACTGATATTGGCATGAACTGGTCTTTTGGTTTAGCTGCACTGATTTTCACTGTGTTTGGAATGGCTGCAGTATCTGTTGTGGGGGTTGGTGCAGCCACTGTGCTTGAGGTTTGAGTAGTACCTGTAGCTGTGCTGTCTGTTGCTGTTGGGATTTGAGTAGCTGCTTGTCATGGGTTCAGCAGCAGCAGTCATTTTTCTCCTTGGTAGCTGGTGTAGCGCTGTGTTTTTTGATTTTGGGCCTGGGAACAGTGCTGATAACACCAGTGTTTCAGTTACTGCTTAGTGATGTTTTGGTCTGGCCAAGGACTTTCTGAGTTTCATGCTCTGCCAGGGAGGAGGGGAGCCGGGAGGAAGCAGAGACAGGACACCTGACCCAAACTGACCAAAGAGGTTATTCCATACCACAGCACATCA
>CABHOG010000131.1:428557-446288 GCA_902168055.1 Aratinga solstitialis | reverse complement strand
CCAGCCCCCAGGAGACCTGGCCTCCTAAATTGAGTCCCATGTTCAAGGTACCCAAACCCCTGACTATAGCACCACCCTTCTAACCATTTATTAACCTGGCCAATCCTCCTAGCCTTTTTGAGGTCCTCCCCTGTATCCTGGAGAATTGACGAAAAGTCAATCTGAGCTCCAGAGCCCCTAACCATCTCTCCGTGAGCTCTGTAGTCCTTTATGTTCTCCGGGCCTCCGCTGTCTATATCAGTAGTACCCGCATGGATCACTAGAAGTGGGTTATAGTCAGTGGGACCGACTAGAGCAGGCAGCTTCTCTGCAACATCCTTGATCCGAGCCCCTGGTAGGCAACACACCTCCCTTGAGACTGGTTCAGGCCGACAGATGGGTGCCTCTGTTCCTCTCAGAGTAGAGTCCCCTACTACTACAGCCCGCCGCTTTTTCCTGGCAGCACCAGTAGTGATCTTTACCAGTGCATCAGCCAGTTGTTCCTGGTGAGAGTGTAGTTCCTCATCAGCCCCCTGCAGGACAGCAAAGCAGTTCTGGACGGGAACAACAGATTTAGGAGGAAGCCCCTTGCTTTTAATTGTCCTCTTCCTCCTGTTTTTTGTTGGTTTTTTTCTGTTACCGTTTCCCAGCTTCCTGGGTTAGCAGCCCTCTTTCCCGCATGAGCGACAGTAGACTCTTGAGGCCCCTGCGCAGTCTGGTCCTGGAGCAAGCAGTGCTGCTTATTCTCAGCTTCCCTGACACCTTTCAGCCTAGTAACAGCATCCTGCAGCTCAGCCTCCTGCTGCAGGAGGACCTCCACCAGGGAGCACAGAGTGCAGCCCTGCCCATTGCACACCCTCTCCTCAGGAGAGCAGTGCAGGCGCTCTATGCACCCTGAGCTCTGCACTGCAGCCTCCCTTCCATCGTCTCTGTCTGGGTGCCTACACTGGCCACTGCCGGGGCAGGCAAAGCAGAGCTCCCAGACCGGAGCCTTGATCATACGGCGAGTGCTCACCATCCCGCTCGTCTGCCCACGCGAACTGCTGCGCGAACTGCTTCGAACCCGCCCTGCTCACCACCCTCCTGGTCGCTCGCGCTCCTTGGGGCAGGTTTTTAACCAGTCAGGGCTGGTGCCGCTCCTCCTGGCACTGCCCCCTCTGAGTCAGCTGCTTGTGTCCGCTGAGCTGCCGGCTCCTGGGCAAGCCCTGTTGAGGACTTGAGGCTCCCTCGGTGCCTGTTGATAATGAATAACATCTACAGTTCTGTAACACCTTTTGTCTAGAAATCAAAAGCACTTTTGAAAGAAAGCCCCCAATTTTGAACACTTAACACTAGTAGCTCCTCATATAATACTTTTATGGACTAGTTTGTTTGGAAACAACTTGGCAGCCAAAGCTCTCTTGTACTAGCTATGCTTTAAGCAACGACTGAGTTCTCTCAAAAAATGTGACCCACGCAGCATTTCACTGCTGAAGTGCAACTGCCTCTGGGGTGGAAGAGACCCATGTTGGAGCAGCTGGCACCAGCGCTGTTGTGAACCTCGATAGGGACAGCTCAGCCAAAGAGGCTCTTAGAAGCCCTGCTCTTAGAAGAGGCACCAAACACTTCTAAGGATCAGGTAATAGATTTTCTCAAGATCTTGCCTTCATGGACCATATGCAATATTGCAGCAAATTCCATGCATCACCTTTGATAGAGATGACCTGGCTTGAGTGGAAGTTAAAGAACCAGGTATCACATACAAGCCATCAACCACAGCTCTGGGGACTCTGCTCTGGCAGGTGCCATTCTGACACAGAAAACAGCACTGTTAGAAGAGAGTTAAAATACTGACACCTATAGAATGTAAAACATTTCTAACAGTTTCAGTAAGAAGAATCACAGAATCATAGAATGGTTAGGGTTGGAAAGGACCTTAGGATCATCTAGTTCCAACCCCTCTACCATGGGCACGGGCACTGCACACTAAACCATGTCACCCATGACTCCCTCCAACCTGGCCTTGAACACTGCCAGCGATGGAGCATTCACAACTTCCTTGGGCAACCCATTCCAGTGCCTCACCGCCCTCACAGCAAAGAACTTCTTCCTTATATCTGACCTAAACTTCCCCTGTTTAAGTTTGGACCTGTTACCCCTTCTCCTATCACTACAGTCCATAATGAAGAGTCCCTCCACATCATCCTTATAAGCCCCCTTCAGATACTGGAAGGCTGCTATGAGGTCTCCACACAGCCTTCTCTTCTCCAGGCTGAACAGCCCCAACTTTCTCAGCCTGTCCTCATACGGGAGGTGCTCCAGCCCCTTTATCATCCTTGTGGCCCTCCCCTGGACTTACTCCAACAGCTCCATGTCCTTCTTATGTTGAGGACACCAGAACTGCACACAGTACTCCAAGTGGGGTCTCATGAGAACAGAGTAGAGGGGCAGGATCACCTCCTTCGACAAGATTGTCACGTTGCTTTTGATGCAGCCAAGGATACGGTTGGCTTTCTCAGCTGCGAGCACACACTGAAGCCAGCTCATGTTCAGTTTCTCATCAACCAAGATCCCCAAGTCCTTCTCCACAGGGCTGATCTGAATCTCTTCTCTGCCCAATATGTAGCTGTGCCTGGGATTACACTAATCCTGGTGCAGGACCTTGCACTTGGTTGAACTTCATGAGGTTGGCACTGGCCCACCTCTCAAGAGTGTCAAGGTCCCTCTGGATGGCATTCCTTCCCTCGAGCGTATCAACCGAATCACACAGCTTGGTGTCACTGGCAAACTTGCTGAGGGCGCACTCAATCCTACTGTCCATATTGCTGACAAAGATGTTGAACAGGATCGGTCCCAACACTGACCCCTGAAGGACACCACTCGCTACTGGTCTCCAGTTGGACATTGAGCTGTTGTCCAATTCGCTGCATGCAGCCATCCAGCCAATTCTTTATCCATTGAATGGTCCATCTGTTGTATTTATATCCCTCCAGTTTAGAGACAAGGATGTCATGTGGAACCGTGTCAAACGCTTTGCACAAGTCCAGGTAGATGATGTCAACTACTCTGCCCCTGTCCATCAGTTCTGTAGCCCCATCACAGAAGGCCACCAAATTAGTCAGACAGGATTTCCCCTTAATGAAGCTATGCTGACTGTCACCAACCACCTCGTCATTTTTCATGTACCTTAGCATGCTTTCCAGGAGAATCTGCTCCACGATCCTGCCAGGCACAGAGGTGAGACTGACTGGTCTGTAGTTCCCTGGGTCTTCTATTCTCCCATAATTGAAAATGGGGGTTATATATCCCTTTTTCCAGTCATCAGGAACTTCACCTGACTGCCATGATTTTTCAAATATGATGGACAGTGGCTTAGCAACTTCATTTGCCAGCTCCTTCAGGACCCACAGATGGATTTCATCAGGTCCCATGGACTTGTACACATTCAGGTTCCTAAGATGGTCTCGAACCTGATCCTCTCCTACAGCGGGCCCAAGGTCTTCATTCTCACAGTCCCTGCATCTGCTTTCCAAGACTTGGGTGGTGTGGTCAGAGCATTTTTGCCAGTGAAGAATGAGGCAAAGAAGTCATTGAGAAACTCAGCCTTCTCCAAATCCAGGGTAGCCATTTCTCACATTTCCTTCCAGACAGGGCCCATGTTTTCCCTAGTCTGTCTTCTGTTTGCAAAATACCTATAGAAGCCCTTACTGTTATATTTGACATCTCTGGCCAGACTCAGTTCTAACTGGGCCTTAGCTTTCCTGACCTGTACCTAGCTTCCTGGACAATATCCCCATATTCTTCCCAGGCTGCCTGACCTTGCTTCCACCTTTTATAAGTCTCTTTTTTCCTTCTAGTGTGAGGTGTCCCTGCCCATGCCAGGGGGTTTGGAACTAGGTGATCATAAGGTCCTTTCCTACACTAACTATTCTATGATTCTATGATTCTAAGTTTTCTCAGCAGTTCTTTATCCATCCATCGAGGCCTCCTGCCCTTCTTACCCCATTTCCTTTTTGACAGGACACAACGCTCCTGAGCCTGGAGCAAGTGATCCTTTAAATATCAACCAGCATTCTTGGGCCCCCCTGCCCTCTAGGGCTTTATCACATGGAACCTTACTAAGCAGGTCCTTGAAGAGGCCAAAGTCTGCTCTCTTGAAGTCCAGGGCAGCGAGCTTGCTGCATGCTCTTCTCACTCTCCTGAGGAACTCGAACTTGACCATCTCATGATCGCTACAGCCAAGGCTGCCTTGGAGCATCACATTCCCCACCAGCCCCTCCATGTTGTTGAGCACGAGGTCAAGCATGGCACCTCTCCTTGTCGGCTCCTCTATTACTTGCAGAAGGAGGTTGTCTTCCAGACAACCGAGGAACTTCCTGGATTGCTTGTGCTGGGCCGTACCATCCCTCCAACAGATATCAGGGTGGTTGAAGTCCCCCATAAGGACAAGGGCCTGCAAGCATGAGGCTGCTCCTACCTGTCTATAGAGCGCTTCATCCACAGAGTCCTCTTGATCAGGTGGCCTGTAACTGATCCCCACAATAATGTCCCCCATCGCTGTTTTCCCTTTGACCATAACCCACAAGCTCTCTGTTGSCGGATCACCTGTCCCCAGWCAGAGTTYYATACTYTCCAGCCTATCMCTRACATAAATAGCWACWCCCCCTCCCCRYCTRCYGGGCCTGWCTTTCYTAAAGAGCCTRTAACCTTCCATTCCAACACTCCAGTCATAGGAGCCATCCCCCCATGTTTCTGTGATGCCAATGATATCGTATCCCTGTAACGGTGCACACATCTCTAATTCCTCTTGTTTGTTCCCCACACTACGGGCGTTTGTATAGAGGTATCTGAGCCGAGTTCCATTTGTTGCCGGCTCATTGGTTGGCGCAGCTGCAATATCTCTCCATTGCACAGAACGTTTACTATTGGTGCTGGTGWCTGACTGGGTGTGTTGGGATGGAATGATGCCCCCCTTCCCCAACACATCTAGTGTAAAGCTGCCTTGACCAGCCTGGCAAGCCTCCTACCAAAGCAGCTCTTCCCTTTTTTGTCAGACCAGCCCCACCAGTCTCCAGGAGACCTGGCCTCCCAAATTGAGTCCCATGTTCTAAATAACCAAACCCCCGACTATGGCACCATCATTCTAACCATTTATTAACCTGCCAAATCTGCCTGGCCTTTTCAAGGTCCTCCCCCTTTGACCTGGAGGATCAATGAAAAAACTGAGTCCCAGAGCCCCTAACCACCTTTCCCAGGGCTCTGAAGTCCTTCTTAATGCTTTCCAGGCTACTGCTGTCAATATCACTAGCACCCACATGGACCGCTAGAAGTAGGCAAAATATCTTTTCACCACCCAGTGAAGCACAGCAAAGTGTTGTGGAGACTCGAGAGAATAGTTGTGGACAGCCTGTGTCAACTGTGTGTCATTTTTCCTTTTGCAAGCTGAATCTTTGAGTCCTTTGCTAAAGCAGCAGCTCTCCTGTTCCTTCCTTTTAGTTTGCAACACATAAGTGATAAAATTGCACAGGGAGTAATTGCTAGGCACATTTAAATACCAGAGACTCATAAACTGGTTAAATGTGAAAATTTATATTAAGAATCTAGAACTGATTCTGATTTTATATATTTTTTTTAAGTTCAAAAACTTTCATTCTCTTGGAGAATAGTGTGTTGGTTGTAAATGCCATTTGTGACCATTCCTTGGGGCAGAGTAATTTCCAGCTTGCATTTTATTGACTACTAGATTGTCTACAGGAATCTTTGCACTCTTTGCTGGAGCATTTGCAGGGTCTCTGCCTCCCACCTGAGATGGTGGAACCCCCTTGTCCTAGTGCTCAGAACCCCTCAAAGGTGTAGTGTCAGTCAGGAAAAGTTACTTGTGGCAAGCATTTGTTGTCACAAGGCTAAAGAGCACTTGGGGGGAAAAAAGGGGCTTCCCTATCAAAGTTGGTGTTACATGCCTGCCGGCGGGCTGCTAACTGGGTAGTTGTGCCCCCCATCCATGGTCCCCCGTGCATTCCCAGCAGACCTGCTGCTCCCTGGTTGGTGTGAAATGGAGCCTCTTGCTGCTGTTGGAAACTGGTCTGACAGGGTGGACATGCCAAGGCCAGTATCCAGCAAGAGGAGAGAAGCACAGTGTGTGTGTGTGAAACCTCATACTTGTTGAACTCTGTGCTAGTCTGCTCGTTGTAACTGCTCATTATTATTATAATGAGCTGTCGGTGAGTTGCATCAAGTTTTGTCAGAAATTATTGACTTTTTTGTTTCAGTATTACAAAAGCAAATGGCAACCCTGGCTTGGCTACACTCAACCATTCAAAGGAAGGCCAGGCAGCAGGTTCTGTGGAGCAGTGGGCAGAATGGTATTACTTGTCTAGCTGGCCAGGTGCTTGACTCAGCTGGCTAAAGCAGCATTAGGAGTTTTTATTTTGTAATCTCTGCCTGATTGAGAATAATGTTGTGGCTACAGAGAAGAGGCTGGTGTTGTGCATGCCCCTGAGTTGCTCCAGGAGGGCCATGAAGATGCTCCAAGGACTGGAGCACCTGTGCTATGAAGACAGTCTGAGAGAGCTGGGCTTGTTCAGCCTGGAGAAGAGGAGGCTCCAGGGAGACCTTATAACAGTTGTCCAATACTAAAGGGGCCAACAAGAAATCTGCAGAGGCATTTTTTACAAGGGCGTGTACAGGACAAGGGGGGAATAGTTTTAAACTGACAGAGGGTAGATTTAGATTAGATATTAGGCAGAAGTTCTTCCCTGTGAGAGTGGTGAGGCACTGGCACAGGTTGCCCAGAGAAGCTGTGGCTGCCCCATCCCTGGCAGTGTTCAAGGCCAGGTTGGATGGGGCTTGGAGCCACCTGGTCTAGTGGAAGGTGTCCCTGCCCGTGGCAGGGGGTTGGAACTAGATGAGCTTTAAGGTCCCTTCCAACCCAAACCATTCTATGAATTGGGAGGTGAAACTGCCTTGTCTAGTACATCGAGCTCGGGGCAGGTACCCTAATGTTGAGGTGTTGCATCCACCCAGCTGCAGGGCTGCCCTGGGGCTGGGAGATACCAATACTGCTGCATCTCTTCAGGCTTTGTATCTCTCTGGCTGTAACTGCCAGCACTACCCTCTTGATTGCAGTTTTCACATGATGCCTGGGCACTTGCAGAGTTTGATGTTTGACCATGTTCAGTGCTGTCATTTAGCAAACTCTTCTGGAGGGCAAGTGGAATGTATATATTTGCCTTTATTTCTAGAATGAAGTACGTAGAAGCCAGTATAGTGCAGCCACAGTTGTGTGAAAACTTGCTTGTTTCTTGTTTATCAGATATTGTAAGGTCCCTGAATTAAATTCTTCTAATGTAAAAGGCCTGTCAATGTTATTAATTATTGCTAATAACAGTAATTATCATGTGATCACACTGCTTGCCAGTTTTATGAGCTTAAGCAAGTCTGTTCCCTAATGGGTGGCTGTAAAATGGGGAAAATGGTCTTTTTCCTGTGTTGAAAGGTGTTGCTCTGTGAGTACTGCTGTGTGAGACAGAGGTGTTTTACCACAGCAGATGTATGGCAGGGAGGGCAGCAGTCTGTGTTTGGCAGAGCGGGGTGTGAGCATGTCCTGGGTTCAGATGTAGCAGTCATTTTTCTCCTTCTTAGTAGCTGGTGCAGTGCTGTGTTCAACTTTAGCCTAAGAACAATGCTGATAACACATCGATGGTTTTAGTTGTTGCTAAGTAATGTTTACTCTGATCAAGGACTTTCTGAGTCTCATGCTCTGCCAGTGAGGAGGGGCATGGGAAGCCAGGAGGAAGCAGATTGTCATGGTTTAAGCCCAGCGTGTAACTCAGAACCACAGGACACCTGACCCAAACTAGCAAAAGGGTTATTCCATACCACAGCACATCATGCTCAGTATAGAAACTGGGGGGAGTTACCCGGAAGGCCCAGATCTCTGCTCGGGTCAGGCTGGATATCAGTTGGCAGATGGTGAGCAATTGTATTCTCTCCCCTTGTTATTTCCCTCATCATCATTATTATTATTGGTGGTAGTAGTAGTAGTAGTTTTGCATTATACCTTAGGTACTGGACTGTTCTTTTCTCAAACCATGGGATTTACATTCTTTCGATTCTCCTCTCCATCCCTTGGGGGGGGGGGGGGTGACAAGGGAGTGAACGAATGGCTGTGTGGTTCTGAGTTATCGTCTGGATTTAAACCACGACAGAGCAGAGGCTCACGAGTTATGCACTGGTTGAGGAGGAGACTTGCAGTGAGGTGAGCTTGCTTTGTGTCACAGGGCCATTATCTGCCAAATGCATCTGATAACAGAAGTATCTTTGACAGCCAGTCCAAAACATTGCTTTTGTCTTGTTTGCTTTGGGTTGTAGGCTTCCCACTCCCTTCCGGTCCGACAAAGCTCTGACCCCATGGGTTTCTGCCAGTGATGCTGTGCTATGGAAATAACAAGAGCAGAATTTGGGTCATTTCTATCAACCTTGGCACTGCCAGGCTCTGCACACTGGGATACAAAGTGGGATGTATAGGTCCTCATGAACCTTCTGCAGCCCCTTGGGAGATGCTAACACCTCCCCGAATTAGGGTGTTCCTTTCCTGCAGAGACCCCTCCAGCAACGGAGTTCAGGTTTTTTCCCTAATTATTTCTACTGCTTCCAACCATAATGATGTGTGGTGAGGGTGATGGCCAGCGCTTCTCCACCTGAAGCAAAAGCCCTGGCTCTGCACTGGTGCTGTGTGTGAGCAAGGTGTAAGTGCTGCATCAGTCCAAGGCAAGTCCCTGTTCTGGGTGCAGCCACTTGACTTCCATCATCTAAAGACAAGTTGTGTATAAACTCTGGGTCAGAGCCAATTTTAAAAAGCCATTCTGGCCTCTTGGTTTTCTTCATTCTCTTCCATTTACCTTTCCTTTACCTTTCACTGGAGAGGTTTATAATGGCTTGGATAGATCCAGAGGTGATTGCTCCTGCATCAGTTGAGAGAGGCCCTGTGACCAACTAATTGCTGTCCCAGCCTGTCCTGGGTTCAGCAGTAGCAGTCATTTTTCTCCTTCTTAGTAGCTGGTGCAGTGCTGTGTTTTTGACTTTCAGCCTGGGAACAGCGCTGATAACACCGATGTTTTTAGCTACTGCTTAGTAATGTTTAGTCTGACCAAGGACTTTTTGAGCCTCATGCTCTGCCAGGGAGGAGGGGAAGCCGGGAGGAAGCAGAGACACGTGGCATTTCAAAGATGGATTCCAGTTCCGGTGAAATCTGAAGACCTTTATTTCGCATCTCGCATCCCTTTTATAGTCTACTAAGTGCTAAGCAGTAACTTTCCACTCTTTTTACTTCCTTATCCCGATTCAGCAAAACTACTAAGAGTTACAAATATTCACATTGTTTGGTCTGTCTTTGAGATGCACATCCTGCTTTATTTTGCAAACTGTCTGCTTTGTTTTGCTAACCGATCTTTACCCTTCATTGTTGTCTTTACAGTTCCCAAGGCTTAGGCCTGACCAGGGCAATAGCACCTGGTGTTTTCTTCACTGCTCCCAGGGCTTAAGCCTGACCAGGGCTATAATGCCTGGATCCATTTCGTTAACTATTTCTATCCCGTCACCCACATCTCCCCCTTTTTGTTTTACAAAAGACAGCTTTTATAGATTTTTGATCTACTTTTGCCAAAGTTTCTATATTCTCCATTAACAAGGCATACAGATTAGAATACCTAAAAAGACTAACAAAATGATTAAGATAAAGTAAAGCCATCCTGTAATGATCAAGCCAGAAAACACTTTGTTCAACCAATTTAGTCCCTCATCTTCCTGAAGGTGTGCTGTATTTGTTATTAAGTCTGGAATGCTTTTATGAATGATCTGGTAAATTCGTGCAGCACATACCATCAAAATCTTCACACCCATGGCCTTGAGCTGACAAGAAAAATCAACAGTTGTTCTGTTCTGGAGTGAGGCACGCCTCATGGAAACAACGTCTAACAGCAACCCTGTTGTCCAGTGGTACCCATTCCGGGCTTAAATGTTCCCAGTCTATTACTAGTGGCTGGAAAGTTCAGTTGCGGTATGCTCCCGCACGGATACGCTATCCGTTGACTAGTTCTCCAAAAAGAGACCGGTTAACTTTGTGCAGTTCCTACGGGTGTCGTGGTTTAAGCCTCTCAGCCACGCAGTTTGCTCACTCACACCCCCATCTTTCTTCCCCCTGCTACTGGAGAGATGGGAAGGAGAATCGAAAGAATGCAACTCCCACAGGTTGAGATAAGAACAGTTTAGTAACTAAGGTATAACACAAATCACTACTGCTACCACCAATAATAATAATGACAAGGCAAATACAAGGAAAGAGAATACAACCGCTCACCACCCGATACCAAGCCCAACCCAGCAGCAAATCCCACCCCTTCTGTGTCTCTGCTCTCCGTTTTTTTACATCCTGGGCATGACGTGCTGTGGTATGGAATACCTCTTTGGTCAGTTTGGGTCAGGTGTCCTGTCTCTGCTTCCTCCTGGCTTCCCCTCCTCCCTGGTAGAGCATGAGACTCAGAAAGTCCTTGGTCAGACCAAAACATTACTAAGCAGTAACTGAAAACATCGGTGTTATCAGCGCTGTTCCCAGGCAAAAAGTCGAAAACACAGCACTGCACCAGCTACTAAGATGGAGAAAAATGACTGCTACTGCAGAACCCAGGACATTATCCACCTCTTATTCCATACCATTCACGTCATGCTCAGATCCCACATTTTCAATATACCATCACATGTATATATATACATCCACACACACACACAGAGGGAGAGAGAGATCACCCCTTAGTGCATGGAACAATCCCGATAAAGCTGCTGAGACCATCCAGTCCATGATATCAGGCTCCATCTCTTGTAACAGTCTTTCAGAGCAGGGGAGGCTGTGTGAAATGTTCACACTCATGAATAACCTGGGCAATAGTGTCCATTGCTAAGTCCACCCCTCGATCATGAGTCCATCTGTATGTTGCATCTCTGCCCTGATGGCCTGAGGTGTCATGGGCCCACCAGGCTTAAAATAATTCACCCTCTCCTCCAGCAGTTTCTGCAGCTTGTTGTTGGGGACTCCATACAGCTGCCTTCCATCTGTGATGCTTCCAAAGCACTGGAGGGGCACAGTGGACTAGATCCTCGCCCATACTTAGCCACACACCCTGCCATTCATGACTGTCCATCCTTGGGGAAAATCTCTTTGTCATCCTACATCGTAGTTTAACCCCAGACAAGGCCCACACCCCACTCTGCTTAACTCTTGGGACCAGACAAAATGATCGTGGGCCAAACGCGCTCTGTATGCATGCCACCATGCTGATCCCCATCACAATGAGCAGGCAGGTTTCAAAGGTACCCAAAGGCCATTCAAAACCTTCAGAACTCTCAAATGACGCTGCTGTGCTTGCCGGCTCTCTCACCACCAGCTGCTCTTTGTCTGAGTCCAGATCTTCCTCCTCTGCCTTGCTGGGAAGTGCTGCGTGGTGACCTGCATCCTCCTGGGGCTCGCGGGGCTCCACGGGCGGCTGCCAGGGAATGCTGTCGGCCGCCGTGGGGACATTCATGCCTGTGTGTAAATCAGAGCTGGATAATGTTAAAAAATTTAAGACAAACAATACTTTGTTGATTCATGCATTTGGGGGTCTCCGCTATCATTCCCCCTTTTTGTTTTACTAGCATGTTTTTTACAATTTGCTGTGTCCGCTCTATCAGTACTTGACCTGTGTAATTAACATAACCACCCACTACTCCAGGCAGCATTATTTCAGTAAGATTAGTCTGATTTGAAGTCACTTGAACCTTTATAACATGTGGCATACCAGTGAATCCTACACACCATGTAACAGGTCGGAATAATGGGGGTTTTAAGAAATGTGCCCAGTATACTTGTCCATTACCCATGGTCACACATAATAGAACAGATATTACAAAGATTTCTGTCATTGTCATTTCTTTATGTTGCTGAGTTCTGGGGCTTCATACATTTTGCTGGCAGCCAGTATGGTCCTGTCGCTATGTGTCCACAGCTGTATCCTCCATCCCATGTCAGCAATGGCTCTGGTCCTTTCCACTCGTTATCATGTAGGTCTTTATATAGAAATGGTGGGTTGGGCAAGGAATTGTTCGTCAGATGTCACAAACACTGTATTGCAGAAAAAGAATCAAAACTAGAAAAATTTAAAAAAATTAGTACAAATTGCGCTTTTTCTGTTTGTGTGGAGAAAATCCTTGCATTCCCCTTTTTTTGTTTTATATATCTACTATCAATACCTGCTTTAGATGACCCTACTTGAGCAGGGGATTTGGACAAGATCATATCTCCAACATATTCCAACCACAGGCTGCTTGGCCTGCCCTTCTCTCCTGGATAGGTCTCTGATAACAGGGGAGGCCATCCCTCACATCAAGGTCTGGCATGGCATGTGTCTCCACCATTCAACGCCTGCTGGGTTGCAGCCAACAGAGGAGCTAAAGGTTCTTCTTGGTGGCAAACACAGAGGCCAACCCAGTCTTGCCCTTGACTGTGATAGGAGGCATTTGGCCAACCTCAGTCCTTGCACCTTGTTGTCAACGCAGAGTTTCACCTGCTTCATCCAGTAACAAGTTGCTACTATGGCAAAGCATACACAGATTTACATTAGCAGAGTAACTATTACAGGGTGCAGCAGCATGTTGAAGATGCTGATGGCAGTAGGGGACCAGCCAAAGAAATTTCTTACCAGTGGAGTCCTCCCACCCTCTTAATTTGTTCCATTGCCTGCTTTATAACACTACCATTGTATTAAAATCTTTCTAGTTTAAAATACTAAAATACTTAAAGTACTTAAAAATACCTTAGCATTTTCTAGCAGCTGCTGCAAATTTGCATGCCCTAACATCTCTTTTACAAGTGACAAATCCATACAATACAAGGTGTAGTTTCTTATTAGCAACTGGCTAGTAAATACAGGAGGTTTTATACACAAAATCATAGCCTTTAGTAATAGCTGCTTTACAAGCATACATATTCAAGTTGTTACTTTTCAGTTGCCCCCAAGTGATGTTTTGCAATCATTTGTTTTTCTCTTCCTCTATCTCATTCTGCTGGGAGTATTCATGGTCAGCTCCTATAGCTGAGGCATCCGGTTCTTCAACTTGTCTGTCCAGCTCATGGCAAGGCTTGACAAACTTTGCAGGCAGCCGCCATGGACCTGTAGGTAGGAGGACACAAATATACCCCCTCCCCCAGGTTATCAGTTCTTGAGAAGAAGACAGGTTAAAGTGATTCCTTAAAGCAAAGGCATTCTGATGAAAAAGAAATGTGAAACAGCTGCAGAAGCAAACTGCACAGTGTTAACAGTCAAGGAGTTTGCTTTGTCATTTCCCATTTTTTTCCTTCTTTCTCTGCCACCCTGATGCTGCTTCGGTGGTGTCTGGTAAAGCTTGTGGTTGCACTACACCTCTCGGTTTTTCAGTTAGCAGTCCTTGTTTCAACCGATCTATCTTTTCCTCCAAGTCTTGGATTCACCCCCAGGTTACTTTAAACACACTAAGCAAGGCTCCTCCCATGCACCCAGTGTGTTGCAGGCCTCTTTAGGCTTTGTTTGTGGTGTCTCTACAAACTGCCCCAATAATTCAATAGATCAAGAGGTTTGTTGTTTTTTTTCTTCACTCCTCAGCTCCCGTGTCCATCCTGGCCGTTCCACCGGTGGAGCACTGGGAGCCGAATTGGAGGGCAGCTTCTTTTGAACATGGTTACCAAACTCTATCAATTTTTTTTTTTTAATTTTTTTTTTTCCCCCCCAAGTCACTCACCCTGCTTTGCGTGGCTACGAACGCCACCTGGCCTGCCTAGCAGCAGCTATAGATGCTTGCCTGCTAGGCAGCAGCTACAGCTGCCAGCCTGCTCTGGCAGCAGCCATAAACACCTGCGAGCAACCGCACTTCTGCATTAACCCTTTCTTGCCCGAAATGTTGATCTGCTATCCATTAAAAACTTTTACGTGAACCCGACAACAAAAAATACACAGAACACCGTCTGCCCTCAACATACACACGCGCATGGGATCCCACAAGTACACTCCACACAACTACAATATTTGAAACACAAAATCCAGACAGACAATCATTGTCCCTACTACACACCCCCATGCACAGAACGTGGCGCAAGGACCCCGTGAAGACAATCAGGAAACCAGCTCCGAGAAGCATCATCGAAATGCGAGGTGGCAGGCTCAACCTCAGCAGGCATCCCCGCAGAGACTCTGCTTCCCCCACATCGCATGAGGCTTGGGCTTTTATACTGACCAAAATGCACACTCATTCCGAAGCAGGTGGCCAGCCTACGTCGGAAGAAGTAGCCAGCAATATCTATAAGGGTCTGCAAGGGTCGATAGAAACATGGACATACTTATATTTGCCAACCTCTAGTACGAGTATCACAGAGAGACTGTATCAAATGAGTTGTATATGGGGTCCCAAGTCCATGGTCTGTCACCATTTGCCTGATATCTTTGATAAGAGCATATGAGAGACCTTCCCACCACAGGTCTTGTTCTGGCACATACGCCACCGGGAAAACACAATACATCTGCATGCCCCACCCATCTCGCTTCTCCCTTTGCAGCTGCCCATTTATCATGAGGATCTGGGGGATATAAATCAGGCTCCTTTTCTGGATCAACAGGCCCCAGGTCAAAAGGACTATCCAGGTCAGCATTGGAATTATCAGGTGTCAGAACCTCAGTAGCAGCAACAGCAGTCAGATGAAAGTGCACAGGATCCTCATAAATGTGTTCTGGAGTTTCAGTGTTATCAAGTGCAACTAAAACTTTTCCTCCCGCAGGTTTCAGGTGACCTGAGAGTAGGCTCCTTCTCGGTATTAATAGGGCCTGGGTCAAAAGGATCGTCTTCATCCCTGTCCTCTCTCTTCGCAGCTACAGCTGGGACTTGCAGAAGTTCGGGGGGGGGGCGAGGGGGGGCACTGGGCTGCGCTATCTCATTTTTTGACTTTAGCGTTTCTAAAATAGTTCTCCAAATGACTAGGACTTTTTTTGTGGTGTCATTGCCTTTTGTGGCTGCGTCCCACAATTTAACTCTTGCACCATCCCACAGAGACCTCAAATACGGTGGACTCATCAATCTCTGGATAACGCATCTTCAACCATTTTGACATTAACTTTGAGTTTGTCTCTTTAAAGGTTGCTCCCTTCTTCTTAAGAAGGACTGAAAACATCCGTAAAACAGAGGCTTCTTCCTTAAGTAATATTCCTCCCCATAGTCCCATTCCCGGCTGCTCACCTTTTACATGTGATCATTATGACCGGACCTCTTCGGTGCTCCCCCACCGGACTCCTCTGAGTTCAGCCGCCCTATGCCACCGGTCACCAACTCCGACGAATTAGCCTCCTTTCAGGCACCATTTGTGGCGTATCAAAGATGGACTCCAGTTCCGGTGAAATCTGAACGCCTTTATTTGGCATCTCGCATCCCTTTTATAGTCTACTAAGGGCTAAGCAGTAACTTTCCACTCTCTTACTTCCTTATCATCCCCGATTCAGCAAAACTACTAAGGGTTACAAATATTCACATTGTTTGGTCTGTCTTTGAGATGCACATCCTGCTTTATCTTGCAAAGTGTCTGCTTTGGTTTGCTAACTGATCTTTACCCTTCATTGCTGTCTTTACAGTTCCCAAGGCTTAGGCCTGACCAGGGCAATAGCACCTGGTGTTTTCTTCACTGTTCCCAGGGCTTAAGCCTGATCAGGGCTATAATGCCTGGATCCATTTCGTTAACTATTTCTATCCCGTCACCCACAGACACCGGACACCTGACCCAAACTGACCAAAGAGGTATTCCATACCACAGCACATCATGCCCACTATATAAACTGGAGGCAGTCACCCTGAAGGGCTAGATCACTGCTCGGTTGGGCTGGGTATCTGTCGGCGGCTGGTGAGCAGTTGTATTCTCTTCCCTTGTTATTTCCTTATCATTATTATTATTGGTGGCAGCAGTAGTGGTTTGTGTTATACCTCAGTTTCTGGACTGTTCTTATCTCAACCCGTGGGAGTTACATTCTTTCAATTCTCCTCCCCATCCCTCCAGGAGTGGGGAAAGGAATTGGGGCGGGGTAAGCTAATGACATCATGGCAGATTTACGGCTGGGTTTAAACCAGGACAGTTCTTTTTGGCACCCAACGTGGGGCACAAAGTGTTGAGATAACGACAGATCTGACTGGACTGTGTCTAATCATATTTGTGATAAGCATTCATTGTTTCAGATTGTCACTTGTCACAATGCTGATTTATTGTCTCTCAAAGTTGTTGCTCTTGATCTCGGAGTTTCAGCATGTTGTACCTTACTTACAGCCGGTATTTGCTGTGTTAGTGTTTATCAGATGTGGGACTTCAGCTAAAGTTCTTGTTTCACTGCACTTTATGGTAATGACTTGTAATACAGGTGGGCTCCTGCAGCAGGGCGGGATGGACGTGGCCATGAACTTGTACCTGGCCGTCCCGCTGCTCTTCATTGTCCTGGCCCTCATCCTTGCCTCTGTCTTCGTGAGGCTGCGGGGAGCTGACGGGGAGCAGCCCCGGGAGCCGCTGGCAGCCAAACCAGCCCGGGAGAGCGGCCCCGGGACCAGGAGGCTGGGAGGCAGCAGCTGCCAGTGGAGGAGGTCAGGGTGGTCAAGGAGGGGAAGGAGGCAGCTGCTGGGCAGTGGGAGGAGGTGGCGGAGGAGGTGAGACCCATGGCCGAGCCCAGCCCCGCGGCAGCCTAGAGTATCCCCCGGCAGCCGCCCACCAAGCCCCGAGAGCCCGAGCCCCAGAAGGATGCAGGACACCATGCAGCACTTCCCATCAAGGCAGAGGTGGAAGATTTTGACTCAGAAAAGAGAAGCTGGTGGTGAGACAGCCAGCAAGTACAGCAGGGTCATTTGAGAGTTCTGAAGGTTTTGAATGGCCTTTGGGACCCTTGAGATGTGCCTGCTGATTGTGATGGGGATCAGCATGTTGGCACACATACAGAATGTGTTTTGCCCATGACCATTTCGTCTGATCTCGAAAGTTAAGCTGGGTCGTGTTTGGGTCTTGCCTAGGGTTAGACAATGATAGAGGAGAACCAAAAGATTTTCCCCAAGGCTGGACAGTCATGAGTGGCAGGGTGTGTGGGACAGTATGGGCGAGTATCTAGTCCACTGGGCCCCTCCAGTGCTTTGGAAGCGTCGGAGATGGAAGGCAGCTGTATGGAGTCCCCAGCGACAAGCTAGAGAAACTGCTGAAGGAGAGGGTGAATTATTTTGAGCCTGGTGGGCCCATGACACCTCAGGCCATCAGGGCAGAGATGCAACATACAAATGGATTCACGATCGAGGGGTGGACTTAGCAATGGCCACTATTGCCCAGGTTATTCACGAGTGTGAACAGTGCACACAGCCTCCCCTGCTCTGAAAGACTCTTACAAGAGATGGAGCCCGACATCATAGAATGATAGAATCATAGAATAGTTAGGGTTGGAAAGGACCTCAAGATCATCTAGTTCCAACCCCCGTCCCATGGGCAGGGACACCTCCCACTAAACCATGACTCCCAAGGCTCTGTCCAACCCAGCCTTGAACACCGCCAGGGATGGAGCATTCACAACTTCCATGGGCAACCCATTCCAGTGCCTCACCACCCTTACAGTAAAGAATTTCTTCCTCATATCCAGTCTAAACTTTCCCTGTTTAAGTTTGAACGTGTTACCCCTTGTCCTCTCACTACAGTCCCTCATGAAGAGTC
>CABHOG010000131.1:241255-254168 GCA_902168055.1 Aratinga solstitialis | reverse complement strand
AGTAAAAACACCTCTCGATCTATTGAAATATCGAAGCTGTTTATAGAGACACCACAGATAAGGCTTAAAGAGGCCTGCAGCACACTGGACACAGAGGAGAAGTCCTGCTTAGTGTGTTTTAAGTAACCTAGGAGTAAATTCAAGACTTGGAAGAACCAATTAATTGAAATAAAAACTGCTAACTGAGAAAGTGAGAAAGGTAGTAGAACCACAAGCTTTACTGTCCGCCACCCAAGCAGCATCAGGGTGGCTGAGAAAGAAAAAGAAAATGGGTAATGACGCAGCAAACTCCTTGACTGTTAACACAGCGCAGTTTACTTCTGCAGCTGCTTCACGTTCCTGTTTCATCAGAATGCCTTTGCTTTAAGGAAGCACTTTAACTTGTCTTACTACTCAAGAACTGATAACCCTGGGGAAGGGGGTATATTCTATCCACAGGTCCATGGCAGCTGCCTGCAGAGTTTCTCAAGCCTCACCATGAGCTGGACAGACGAGTGGAAAAACCCAATGCCTCAGCTACAGGAGCTGACCGTGAATATCCTGAGCAGAAGGAGATAGAGGAAGAGAGAAACAAATGACTGCAAAACATCACTTGGGAGCAACTGAAAAGTAACAGCCTGAATATATACCCTTGTAAAGTAGCTCTTATTAGAAACTGTGATTTTGTGTATTACACCACCTGTATTTATTAGCCAGTTGCTAATAAGAAACTACACCTTGTATTGTATGGATTTGTCAATTGTAAAACAGATGTTAAAGCATGCAAATTTGCAGCAGCTGCTAGAAAATGCTAAGGCAGAAGTGAGAAAGAGTTTAATACAATAATAACGTTATAGAGCAGACAGTGGAACAAATTAAGAGGGTGAGAGAACTCTACTGATGTGTAATTTCTTTGGCTGGTCCCTCACTGCCACTAGCATCTTCAACATGCTGCTGCAACCTGTAGTATACATACTGCTAATGTTAATCCGTATGTGTTTTGCCATAGTGGTGATTTGTTACTGAATGAAGCAGGTGAAACTCTGCATTGTCAACGAGGTGCCAGGACTGAGGTTGGCCAAATGCCTACCACCACAGTCAAGGGCAAGACTGGGTGAGCCTCTGTGTTTGCCACCGAGAAGAACTTTTAGCTCCTCTGTTGGTTGCAACCCAGCAGGCGTTGAGTGGTGGGGACACATGCCATGCCAGACCTTGATGTGAGGGATGGCCTCCCCTGTTATCAGAGTGCTATCCAGGAGAGAAGTGCAGGCCAAGAAGCCTGTGGTTGGCATATGTTGCAGATATGATCTAGTCTAAATCCCCCATTATTCTGACCTGCTACATGGTGTGTAAGAATCATTGATATGCCACATGTTATAAAGGTCCAAGTGACTTCAGATAGAGCGAACACAGCAAATTGTAAAAAACATGCTAATAAAGCAAGCAAAGAAAATAATAGGGAAGATCCCAAATACATGAATCAACAAAGCATTCTAGTCTTAATAACAAGGACAGCACACCTTCGGAAAGATGAGGGACTGAATTGGTTGAACAAAGTGTTTTCTGGCTTGAGCATTACAGGATGGCTTTACTTTATCTTAGTCATTTTGTCAGTCTTTTTAGGTATTCTAACCTGTGCGCCTTGTTTGCTAGAATAGCTAATGGAGAATATAGAAACTTTGACAAAGGTAGATCATAAATCTATAAAAACTGTCTTTCAATGTGGGTGAAGGGATAGAAATAGTTAACAAAATGGATTCAGGCATTATCGCCCTGGTCTGGCTTCAGCCCTGGGAACAGCAAAGAAAACAACAAGTGTTAATGCCCTGGGCAGGCCTAAGCCTTGAGAACTGTAAAGACAACAATAAAGACTGAAGATTGGTTAGCAAAACAAAGCAGAGTTTTCAAGATAAAGCAGGATGTGCATCTCAAAGACAGACCAAACAATGTAAAAGTTTGTAACCTTTGCTTTTGCTAAATCAGGATTATAAGGGAGTAAGAAAGTGAAAAAGTTACTGCTTAGCACTTAGTAGACTATAAAAAAGATGAGATACCCAGGAATTCAGACCAGCATAAGCCTATATTGTCTATTGTCAGCTTGTTATGCTGTCTTTGATGGTAATATGTATGTGGCTATGTTAACTAAATTGGTCAACTATATGCAACTAAAAGACTGCTGGATATGTGGTCAAGTAGACCATTTTGATAGGCTACTACTGGAATTTATAGTCTGTTGAACACTTCATACCAGTGCTTCAGAATCGCGCCGCTATTGATTTTTTGTTGCTTGCTCATGGCCATGGTTGTGAAGAATTTGCAGGAATGTGTTGCTTTAATCTTACTGATAGATCCCAATCCATACATGACAAAATAAAGCAACTTAATAGCAATATGAAAAAACTACAGAAATGGCAAAGTCCACTGGATACCTTATTGAATGGGTGGGGTCTTTCAGGATGGTTAAGGGAATTAGCTGAACAAGGAATTATTATTTTGATTGTGCTTATAATAGAAATGTTAGTTATTGGATGCCTTTTATCTTGTGTTAAGTCTATGGCTATGAAAACTGTAAACAATGTATTATTAGCGCAAAAAAGAAAAAGGGGGAATTGTTGGAGAATGGCTCGCAGAGCAAGGTAATGGGTCACTGAAATCGCTTTGTGAGCAGAAGTTTGTCTAGGACAAAATACAGTCTGGCGCCCAGGTGCCCAGCAGTGTCAACAAACCAACAATAGGCATTGAAACCATAATTGCGCAGCTGGAGAGGACCTATCATCAGCAAGAACAGCCTGGTTCTGGACAGTATGGAAAGTACCAAGAAACTTGAATTGAGAAAAAGAATTGCAAGATGTAACCACAAGATAATTATATTTAGCAATGATTGTTAGCTAGTTTTAACCAATGAGAATGTAACACGAATAGCTTGTAACTAATCATATGATAACAAGTATGAAACAATCAACCATTTGATCTATATAAGTCAGCATATTCTCTGAATAAATCGAAGCTTGCTTTATCAACCATATTGGTTCGGCTGCTTGCTTCCCCCACGGTCGCACAGCCTGAATATCTCTACATAGGTCTGAATGTTTACTATAGGTGCTGGCAACTGACTGGGTGTGTTGGGATGGAATGGTGCCCCCCTCCCCCACACATCTAGTTTAAAGCATCCTTGACCAGTCTGGCAAGCCTCCTACCAAATCCACTCTTCCCTTTCTTTGTCAGACCAGCTCCACCAGTCTCCAGGAGACCTGGCCTCCTAAATTGAGTCCCATGTTCAAGGTGCTCAAACCCCTGACTGTAGCATCACCCTTCTAACCATTTATTAACCTGGCCAATCCTCCTAGCCTTTTTAAGGTCCTGCCCTGTTTCCTGGAGAATTGATGAAAAGACAATCTGAGCTCCAGAGCCCCTAACCATCTCTCCGTGAGCTCTGTAGTCCGTCTTTATGTTCTCCTGGCTACTGCTATCTATATCAGTAGCACCCGCATGGACCACTAGAAGTGGGTTATAGTCAGTGGGACCGACTAGAGCAGGCAGCTTCTCTGCCACATCCCTGATCCGAGCCGCTGGTAGGCAACACACCTCCCTTGAGTCTGGGTCAGGCTGACAGATGGGTGCCTCTGTTCCTTTCAGAGTAGAGTCCCCTACTACTATGGCCTGATGCTTTTTCCTGGCAGCACCAGTAGTGATCTTTTTTACCAGTTGTCATGGGTTCAGCAGCAGCAGTCATTTTTCTCCTCCTGGGTAGCTGGTGCAGGGCTGTGTTTTTAATTTTGGGCCTGGGAACAGCGCTGATAACACCAGTGTTTCGGTTACTGCTTAGTGGTGTTTTGGTCTGACCAAGGACTTTCTGTGTCTCATGCTCTGCCAGGGAGGAGGGGAAGCCAGAAGGAAGCAGAGACAGGACACCTGACCCAAACTGACCAAAGAGGTTATTCCATACCACAGCATGTCATGCCCAGGATGTAAAGATGGAGAGGAGAGACCCGGAAGGGTGGGGGTGCACTGCGTGGTCCGGCTTGGTATTAGTTGTTGAGCAATTGTATTCTTTCCTTGTATTTGCCTTATCATTATTATTATTGGTGGTAGCAGTAGTGATTTGTGTTATACTTTAGTTACTAAACTGTTCTTATCTCAACCTGTGGGTGTTGCATTCTTTTCGATTCTCCTTCCCATCCACCCGGGAGCTGGGGGGAAGAAAGAGGGGGAAGTGAGTGAGAGAATGAGCTGCATGAGTTAGAGAGGCTTAAACCACGACACCCTCTTTCCCACAGATTATTGGAAGTAGCGGCATACCTCTCTGAGTCCTGTCTTTCAGCTGGGCTCTGTTTCCATTTAGAGCTTCTGTTCCTCTGGGTTACATAAAATCCTTTTTAAACACTGAAAATATTTGCACCCAGTCCTTGCATATATTACACTGTGTTTGCCTTCAGTCTTTATGTTATCATCTTTTAAATTCTGAGAAGAGCTTGGTTTTCTTCCTTACAAAATGATTAAACAGACTAAAATAAATCTTATTAGTGCGAATACAGCCCAATTCTAGCGCAAATGTGAAGCACCTCTTCCAAAGTTAATGAATTTAATGAATTAAAAATCAATTTACTCAAAGCAAAATTAGACTTTGAATACTGCTGGCCACAAATTTTCTATTACAGGTTGGTAATACAAATCTTCTGCACAAACAATGAAAAAAATAAGTCTAAACCCAACATTATTAATTTGCCCATGAATTCTTGTAAAATGAAACCCCTGCCAAGTTTCCAGGGAATTTGTTTGATAAATACTGGAAATCCTTGTGACCTTATAAAATACTTTTCTATTGTGGGAATATATCTTGCACACTGTGCCCAGTAAGAGTAGCAACATTGCTATCTTTGTAACAGATAGCTAAAAACAGACTGCTTTACACCTTCTGTAAATTATTCCAGTATCTAGTGAATGATGTGCAAAAACTAATGTGTGAGACCAGAGGTTTGATTTAAAACTGAAAGGGTATAAGTAGAGAGAGCTCAAATGATGACTTGTGATTCGGAGAAAACTCCAGGAACTCGCCAATAAAGTTTTAAGTTGTCAAGCAGGTATTCTTTATTGCAGCGCTGGGAGACACAGGGGATTGTTCCTCCAAGCGTGTCCCTCCCAAGCATCAACCAGGCTGTGATTATATTGTCGTTAAACATACATATTCATTAGATTACATACATTACATCATACTTTTAGAGAATGCCTCCCGTATGCACACAAAATTGTGGTAGTGGGCTTTCGGACCCCTGGTGGTTATTTGTTCATCCTTGTCATATCAGCAACCACCAGGCAGTTCTGGCAAAGCTTATCTTAGTAATTTCCTTTTCTCTATAGCTGCTAACAAAGCCTAACATCCTAGAGGTTACTCATTTACAACCCTATTCTTCAATCAATCCCATTCTTCAACATTGACATGAAACTGTTAGAATTCAAATATTCTAGTCCTAAATCATGCATATTCTGAAACATTCCTTCATGTTTTCTAAAATACATACTCTCTGAAACATCAGAAAAATCTCACTTTTCAGTCAAGTGAACTATCTACTTTGGCTTTTCAGGCTTTTTTTATGCAATTACTGTTTTGCTTTTCTTAAAAGATACAGTTAATCAAAATTATTTGGCAAACAAAATCAAAATAACTGTAACTACTCTTCATTACCATGCTGTATCTTTCTAAATTTACCCCAGCTTTTCTGCAAGATGCTCATTCTGTTAATAATGGGATTTTAAAAATATTGCTTGATATACTCTATGCTCTGTAGATCTGATTTTCAACTAGAATCTGCAGTGTCCCGGGAATCCTTGCATAATCTGGAATGTGCTATAAATAGAACATGCACTCAAAGGAAGGAAAGTGTGACTTATTTTGTAACTATACGCTTGCAACGGATCCAGGTTCCATCCAAAGTCAAATTGCTCTTGTCAGGGCTGCCAAGTTGTCAGATAGGCAGAGAAATTTCCTGCAGTGTGCAAGGTGACTTTTCAGACTAGAGGGAGTGGGGAATGAAGGAGGTTTCCCTTCTGCTGAGTAACTGGCTTCAGTCCTTTTACTAAGCTGTTTTGTCCTGGTTTCAGGAGTAGCAGTCATTTTTCTCCTTCATAGTAGCTGGTGCAGTGCTGTGTTTTTGACTTTCAGCCTGGGAACAACTCTGATAACACCAATGGTTTTATTTGTTGCTAAGTAATGTTTAGTCTGACCAAGGGCTTTCTGGGTCTCTTGCTCTGCCAGGGAGGAGGAGAGGAAGCTGGGAGGAAGCAGAGACAGGACACCTGACCCAAAGTAACCAAAGGGGTATTCCATACCACAGCACGTCATGCCCAGTATATAAACTGGGGGGAGGTACCCAGAAGGCCCAGATCGCTGCTCGGGTCATGCTGGGTATCGGTCAGTGGCTGGTGAGCAATTGTATTCTCTCCCCTTGTTATACCCCTTATTATTATTATTATTATTATTAGTGGTGGTAGCAGTAGTAGTTTTGTATATTATGCCTTAGTTACTAGACTGTTCTTATCTCAATTCATGGGAGTTACATTCTTTTGATTCTAGTCCCCATCCCTCTGGGAGTGGGGGGAGGAAGAAGGGGGGGAGTGAGCGAGCGGCTGTGTGGTTCTGAGTTACTGGCTGGGCTTAAACCATGACAATAGCTTATCCTCAAAAGCCCCTTAGAAACTGGGGGTCAACAAAGTAATAATGCTGGTGCCTTTGTTAACACAGTATTCAGGCCTCTGTACCTCCATATTAGATTCTGCAGTGTTTCAGTCCATTAGAAAAATAAAATTAATGGGAAGAGGGGAGAGAATAAAGGGGGGTATCTCTAGACCCCAGTGTACTGTGGAAGGGCATTTCTGTGGTATTTTTGTTTAGTGATACCAGCTATACTTTGTAGAGGTAGAGAATGAGCAGGCAGCCTTAGACGACCTTGTTGGCTGACCTTGAGAAAAAGGGGAGTGGAAAGTGAACTGGAGGGGAACAAAATAACCAATCAGAAATCAGTTTGAGGCGCATGGACAGCAGACATCAACCAATCATATATTGTTATACAGCGCACGCACAGAATGTTTGTTAAAAAAGAATGTGAGACACGTGAATAAAGGCCTTTGCTTGCAACTGCATACCGAGTCCGTGTACTATGTCTCCACAATACTTCTCATGTCACTCAAATTTTAATCACTGAAGTGCTATTTTTCCATCAACAACCCATGGAGAGAAGGTGATGTGATCAATTTAGCACCCCAGATGGGACACTCTCTGCTCGGGGCAGGACCTGCTGAGGACAGGGCTCCCTAGGGCCCCTGGGACAAATTTCCCTGGAGGGACCCCTCAATTAACTCGGATCACTGTTGGAGCAGACAAGGACCATCACCATCACTGTAAAGGTATTCTTTTGATTATTTTATTTGTGGCATTCCGTAAGGCATAGGAGATGCCCTATGCAGGAATGCGGATTAACGTTCCATAAGGTGTAGGAGACGTCCAACACAGGAACGTGGTTAAAATTCCGTAAGGCGCATGCAGGAATAAGAAAGCCTTCCACAAATCAGGATAGGAAAATCTCATAGGTAAAGGTATATACCTGGCTGCTAGCGTTTGTTTGGTATACAGGTATACATTCTGAATTGTTCCGTAAGGCATAGGAGGTGTCATATGCAGGAACAATGTTGTATTTCTCTGGTGCCTGACCCAACTTCTGAAAACCGGTATTTGATGCTGTACTTGAGTAATAAATGAATGGCGAACTCTTTTTATTTTTATCGTGCTGCTAATTAGCATTTGTGTCCCTGGCGCATGTTTTTGTCTTTGTTTTCAAAATTGCGAGCAAGGGAGTATGTCGATTTTATGGTTTGTTATAGTGATGATTTTGGTCTTGTGATTTTGGTATTGGTGACAGACTGTTATAACTGTGTTATTAATTGTTGTTTGATAGAATTTTAGTCTCTGTCTCAAGTGTTGTAACTGTGGGATCCCATGTGAGTGTGTGTATGCATCGCATGTATAAGAAAATAATGGGAAATAGAGCGGAGAAACAATAGAAAAGAGCCCTCAGGGATGCATTCTGGCTCGTTGGAAAGAATTAGGAGCATCACCCAGGGGCTCGGTAAACAAAAAGACTTTAATGAAATATTGTAACCAGTGGTGGCTATCGTGGTTTATGCCCCTCAAGCAGTTCGCTCACTCACTCCCCCCTCTTTCTTCCCCCTGCTCCCAGATGGATGAGAAGGAGAATCAAAAGAATGCAACCTCTACAGGCTGAGATAAGAACAGTAGAGTAACTAAGGTATAACACAAATCACTACTGCTACCACCAATAATAATAATGACAAGGCAAATACAAAGAAAGAGAATGCAGTCGCTCACCACCTATACCCAGCCTGACCAAGCAGTGCACCCCCCCCACCCCTTCCCTGTCTCTGCCCTCCGTTTTTACATCCTGGGCATGACGTGCGGTGGTATGGAATAACTCTTCGGTCAGTTTGGGTCAGGTGTCCTGTCTCTGCTTCCTCCTGGCTTCCCCTCTTCCTTGGCTGAGCATGAGAATCAGAAAGTCCTTGGTCAGACCAAAACATTACCAAGCAGTAACTGAAAACACTGGTGTTATCAGCGCTGTTCCCAGGCCCAAAATCAAAAACACAGCGCTGCACCAGCTACCAAGAAGAAGAAAAATGACTGCTACTGCTGAACCCATGACAATATCCACCCCTTATTCCATACCATTCACGTCATGCTCAGATCCCATATTTTCAATATAACATCGCATGTATATGTATACATCCACACACACACACATACAGAGGGAGAGAGATCATCCCTTAGTGCATGGACCAATCCCTATAAAGCTGCTGAGTCCATCCAGTCCATGATGTCGGGCTCCATCTCTTGTAACAGCCTTTCAGAGCAGGAGAGGCTGTGTGCAGTGTTCACACTCGTGAATAACCTGGGCAATAATGTCCATTGCTAAGTCCACCCCTCGATCATGAGTCCATCTGTATGCTGCATCTCTGCCCTGATGGCCTGAGGTGTCATGGGCCCACCAGGCTCAACATAATTCACCCTCCCCTCCATCAGTTTCTGCAGCTTGTCACTGGGGACTCCATACAGCTGCCTTCCATCTCCGACGCTTCCAAAGCACTGGAGGGCCCCAATGGACTAGATACTCACCCATACTGTCCTACACACCCTGCCACTCATGACTGTCCAGGCTTGGGGAAAATCTCTTGGTCATCCTAGATTGCAGACTAAACCCAGACAATGCCCACACCCCACTCTGCTTAACTCTCAGGACCAGACAAAATGCTCGTGGGTAAAACACACTTTGTATGTGTGCCGACATGCTGATCCCCATCACAATCAGCAGGCAGGTCTCAAGGGTACCCAAAGGCCATTCAAAACCTTCAGAACTCTCAATAGATACTGCTGTTCTTGTCACTGGGGCTGGTGTAGCTGCTGTGCTTGCCGGCTCTCTCACCACCAGCTGCTCTTTGTCTGAGTCCAGTTCTTCCTCCTCTGCCTTGCTGGGAGGTGCTGCGTGGTCTCCTGCATCCTCCTGGGGCTCAGGCTCATGGGGCTCTGCATGCAGCTGCTGGGGAATGCTCTCAGCCGCCATGGGGCTGGGCTCGGCCGCCGCCTGCCCCCGCCTCTCAGGAGCCCCAGGGTTCGGCTCCGCCTCGGGCCGGGCTTCTCCCCCCCCCCCACCGCTGCTCGGGAGCTGCGGGGCTAGGCTGCCGGCAACTCCTGGGGCCGCCCCCCCTCTGCTCCTGGCAGCCTTACGAAGTCGGAGGAGAGGACGAGGACCAGGACAGTGAAGAGCAGCCGGACGGCTAGGTACAAGTCCACGGCCACGTCTGCCCCCCCCTGCTTCTGGAGCCCACCCATATCACAAGCCATTCCAATAAAGTACAATGAAACAAGAAAACCCAAAACCCATATCTGAAAAATGCTAAGATAACAAATACTGGCTGTAAGTAAGGTACAACAGGCTGAAACCATGAACTCAAGAGAATCAAGAGCAACAACTTTGAGAGCCAATAAATCAGCATTGTGACGACTGGCTATTAAACCTGTTGTTACCTCAACCCTTCAAGGCCCACATTGGGCGCCAAAAAAGAACTGTCCTGGTTTAAGCCTCTCAAGCAGTTCACTCACTCACTCCTCCCTCTTTCTTCCCCCTGCTCCCGGACAGATGGAAAGGAGAATCAAAAGAATGCAACCCCCACAGGTTGAGATAAGAACAGTTTAGTAACTAAGGTATAACACAAATCACTGCTGCTACCACCAATAATAATAATGACAAGGCAAATACAAGGAAAGAGAATGCAGTCTCTCACCACCTATACCCAGCCTGACCAAGCAGTGCACCCCCACCCCTTCCCCGTCTCTACCCTCCGTTTCTGCATCCTGGGCATGACGTGCTGTGGCATGGAATAACCTCTTTGGTCAGTTTGGGTCAGGTGTCCTGTCTCTGCTTCCTTCCAGCTTCCCCTCATCCCTGGCAGATTCAGAAAGTCCTTGGTCAGACCAAAACATTACCAAGCAGTAACTGAAAACACTGGTGTTATCAGCGCTGTTCCCAGGCCAAAAGTCAAAAACACAGTGCTGCACCAGCTACCAAGAAGAAGAAAAATGACTACTACTGCTGCACCCAGGACAGTGGCCATTATATACCTTAGAGGATCAGGAAAGATGGCGCAAAAATGGGTCTTTGAACTATAATACGTTGCTGCAATTAATGTTATTTTTAAGACAACAAGGAAAATGGGATGAAGTGATGCATGCAGATATGTTTTTCACTTTAAGAAACTACCGGGAGTGGCAGATGGAATGTGAAATTAATATTGATTCAGAGAAAACTCCAGGAACAAACTTGTCAACAATGTTCTCCAGATGACAAGCAGGTGTTCTTTATTGCAGCGCCAGGAGACACGGGGGATAGCTCTTCCCTGTATTGCTACACAGGCCATCCTTATATAGTTGCTGGGCATTCATACATTTTCATGAGGTTGCACATGAATTACATCATTTTCCAGAAAGTTTCCCGCATACATACAAAAATGTGGTGGTGGTCTTTGAGAGTCATATACTTCTTCCAACAATCTTCATAACTGCTGGCAGTCTCAGAAGCACCAGTTTAATTAACATTACAGACATAGCAATCATCCTGTCCTGCTACTTATCAGTTAGTTTAACTGCTCCCACCCTGGACATCTGCTGGTCCAGGATACTCCCCAGTAGATGTTTGCACCAGCTTAGTGGGTTCATTAACACCACAAACATAGCAATCATCCTGTCCTTCTACTTATCAGTTAGTTTAACTGTGCCCATCCTAGACATCTGCTAGTACCAGATACTCCCCATCCCCACGTCCTGTTTTAATATGGTCCTAAGGACCTAACATTATGTCAACTACCTTCAAGCACTTCAGTTATTTTCCATTACAAAGCCATGAAACTTAGCATTACATTTTGTGCTTTTGTGCCTCCTTGTCTCAGTATAGCTCTGCCAGATCCCTAATTTTGGCTTTGGAAAAGGACAGGGAAAACCAGAAAGCTAATATGGAGAGATGTAGTTCAGATTGTGATATTGGGGGAATGACATTTAAAGTTAAAAAAAAAAAAAAAAAAAACAAGCAAAAACAAACCACAGAGTAATCAGGAAGATAGGTTGGGGGATTATGTATCAAAGGCGCCTCCAAGAGGAGCACTCCCAGCATCTGCCCCATCTGTTATTGATAAGGAGGAAGAGGTTGCTGTCACTGGCAACAGAGCAGAAGGAGTTGAGAATGTTAAAGAAGTGTGGAGAGTGTATAGGAATCGGGAACAGGTAGAGAAGAAAGAGCTCAGTCGTGCTATAGACACAGCTACAGTGGCTGCTTTGGGACAAGTAGAAAGTGGTGGAGGGACTAATGTGAGAGGATGAAGCAGAGGTAGAGGAGGAATGTCAGGCAGAGGTGAGAGACTGAATTCTCCTGTGGGGTGGGATCAGTGTGCATACTGTAAGGAGTTTGGACATTGGAAGCGAGACTGCCCTGGGGGGAGTGCCATGGGGTGGCTCCAGTGACTGAATTGGAACTAGACTTATAACCATGGAACTGAAACAGACTCTGTAACTAGGTAATCAGTTATAACTGTGAAGTTTTGTTACTTATGCCGCTATGTTACTACTGTATAGTCCCTTCCCAAGTGGTCGATATGGTCTCAGGAAGAATGTCTAAAGTAAAAAATCAAAGAATAGGTATTCTTTCAAGATAAATGATTGTAATTAACCTGACAAGAAAATGAGAGAAAAAATCCCAATGTAGGTGAAGGGACATTCTGACAGGGGGAGATCGCGACCTCCGACTCAATAGCCCCCTACTCAAATTACCCCCCAGACTCAATTCAGAGCAATAGAAAAAGTTTGTGCGCATGTATAGAAATTAGCATATGGTATGTGTTTGTTATGACCAATCAAAACTGGAATATAGAATGGAATGTATGAATATGTAACAATCTTATGGATAAATATCTGAACACTTGCGTTTGACACTGCCTCACATGACCTCCTTGTCTCTAAATTGGAGAGACATCAATTTTATAGGTTGACCACTCAGTGGGTAAAGAACTGTCTGGATGGCCACACGCAAAGAGCTGGGGTCAATGGCTCAATGTCCAGCTGGAGACAAGTAACGAGTGATGTCCCTCAGGGATCAGTGTTGAGACCAGACAGTGGGATTGAGTGCGCCCTCAGCAAGTTTGCCGATGACACCAAGCTGCGTGGTTCGGTTGATACCTTGGAGGGAAGGAATGCCATCCAGAGGGACCTAGACATGCTTGTGAGGTGGGCTGATGCCAACCTGATGAAGTTTAACCATGACAAGTGCAAGGTCCTCCACCTGGGTCAGAGCAATCCCAGGCACAGCTACAGGTTGGGCAGGGA
>CABHOG010000131.1:116406-157539 GCA_902168055.1 Aratinga solstitialis | reverse complement strand
TTGTAGAAGCGTTTCTCACTGAGAGTGGTTTTGTGAGCAATCCAGCCTTTGGCCTGGCTCCAACTGTCCAGTGAGCAGAAGGCATGAGAGGCATCCAGCCYTTGGCTGAACTCCAATTCTCTGGTAAGCGGAAGTCATCAGAGGCTGCAGGGGGGGTTGCTATAGGGCACCTCACCGGAAGCCACAGTTGCCAGCAGCTTCTGGAAGTTGCAAGAGGGTGCTGGAAGTTGCCAGAAGGGGACACCCACTTGCTGACATGAATTTAAGCCTCCAGTAACGAGCCGTTGCTAGGACCTGACATGGAGTCAGAGCCAATCATCTATTGTGGAATGTTCTGGTACTCTGTAACTTTTCCCTATAAAAGGTGTGCTTGCGCAGAATAAATTGTTCAGCGTTCGATTACATTAATCGGCGTTTGCGTTGTTCCATATCCCCCGCAGTTGTTTGTATGTTTTCTAATTTGAAGCTATTTGAAGAAACCTACAGGGAGATCAAAGAAAAGATTAGAATGTTTATAATAAAGCGAAGAAGGATCAGGTTAGATCAAAGGGACAAGCTTACAGGAAATAAGTAGGTGCTGTTGTTGGCTGGCACTTGCATGCTGTAGGGTGATTTCTGTGTGAATGTGAGGTCAGGAGAACACATCTTTACATCTTACTGTTTCCAGTCTTTGCTGACTGTGTGTGTCTTTGTATTTTGCTTTAATCTCAAAAATTAAACCCCATAAAGTCAGTTTGGCTCAGCCACATGATTTTTCTAGTTACTTAGCTTTGATTTAAAAATAAAAATAAAATTTGGAACATACCAGCAGGGTATGGAGGTAGTTAATTGGCTTGCAAGGGGATTCAGCTGCAGGAATATTTTGTTATCAGAGATGCTGGGCCTCAGTCACCCTCAGTGTCATTTTGCTGACTTTAAGGGAATTAAATCTTACCCCACTCTCTTGAGAGGAAATGTGTTTTCTTAATGGATGCTGAAGCCTTGTGTGCTCACAGGTTGTACTGCTGTAATTAAACCAGTACAATGAAATTAATATAACCCCTTCAGTTTGGATGCAGTTTTATTGGTATAGAACTGTTAATTGGATAGAGTTTATTTCCCTGCAAGACTAGACTGACAGCAGTAATTGTAATGAGCTCGCCGGCCTCCTTGTGATCTTCAGTGTGTAGGTTATGGTGGATGCATGTGGCCTTTGGCATCCTGGCATATATATGTCAGAAGTAAGGTGCTTTGCAAAATACACTTTTCTTCTAATAATAAATCATCTTTCTCCGTGATGTAGCTAGAAGCTAATTTGAGGACAGTCACAGGAGAACAAGCCAATTTCTTTACCATATGGTAGGTGATTTTGTAGTTGCACAGAGCTTGAACTCTCCATGTATCTTTACAGGTGAAGAAAACAAGCAAATGCTTGAGAGGTTTACGTGACTTTGTCTCCATTAGCAGGAAACCTCCCCTGCCTGAAGGGATGTTTTTCACACAAAGGTGCAGGATTAGGCCCAAGGAAACAATAATTGTTCCACAAACAAAAGGGCTAGTACTATTAGTGTTCTGCTCTACACAAGTACACACACAGATTCTCCTTCAGCACTGGGGCTTTCTGCTGCCCTAATTTTGACCCGCAGTTATATTACTGAATGTGGTACAAGCAATAACTGGGTTTTTCTTTAATCCAGTCATGTTAAATCAAGATAGCAGGTTTTGGTATGGCCTTAACAGAGCTGTGCTCAGCCCCTTGCTTGTTACTACAGTACACATAATAATCATACTTCATTAGAGAAATGTATTTTTATAGCATTTTGTTATTTTTGTCCTACAGTCAATTATGTAACTGAATGATCAACCTACAAAGCCAAAGAAAAATATTCAGTAAAATGTTTTTAACTAAAAAATAAAAATCAGTAATTGTTGTTTTAAATTTAACAGGGTACTTGTTTCCTTTGAACCAAAGCATGTTAATAATGTCCTTAACATATTTATAAAAGGAAGAGTTTTGAAGGATAACTTGGGATTTTTCAGAGTTCTGAAATGCTAAGTGTTTTAATATAAATTAGAATGTATTAAGAAATAGGTGAAAAATGACAGGGAGCATCAAGCTGAGACTGAATAACTTTGGAGGTCTGATTTTATCCCATGCTTGATATTTTTTGGGGGATTCATTGGATGTGGGGCTGCAGGGGTAGCATACTGAGAACAAGTAATTATGATCCAAACACAGCATTTTACTTGTTATCCTTTATTGATCTATTAATCAACATTAAGTTATCCTATGTGGATGTATATTGGTGGACTGGAGCGAGCTGCAGGAGTAGCCCGCGTCCAGTGAGTGGTAATGCTGTTTGTTAAATTCTGTTAATGCAGCACCAGGCTGCCTCCTGCTGGCTGCCTCCATTTTTCTAATGTTTGTCTTCCTCTTCTGCTTTGCTTTCAGGAACTAAGACATTTGTGGTGAATACATGGTATTTGGTTTACTTAATAAAGTCAAATCATGCCTTTCAAAGATGGAAACCCGAAGTTAGACTCCCAAATCCATGTTTAGGTTTCTGCTTCTGTTGGCTGGTTTTCAAAGTATGGAGATACCTTTGGCTTCAGTGGTGGCTGCTGAACGCAGAGCACTATAATAAGTTGGGCATCTGTTGTCAGAAATGTGGATGCTGATTTCTGCTACTTTTGGTAGAACAAACTTGACAATGACCCTTGTGTGCTGACTTAGAATCAAAATTTTCCTTAAATCAGAATGGGGGGAAAAATCAGAAAATTATAAAATTATATAAAATGGAAAATGTTTTGAAACAAATCCTAAGCAGCTGGTTTTCCTGTGACTGAAGACTGCAGGTGTGATTACCTCTGGTTTCCGAGGGAAAACCTATGCCTTTGGCTGGAGAGTCCTATATCTTTTTTTGTGCATTTTGAAAGGGTAAAAGAATACTGAATGTGAGAAGCGAGCCCACTCCTCTGAGGTATCAGGGTTTTATTGAGGGACTTAGTCGATAACGCAAAAGCAGCAGCGCTGGGGGCGTGACTGTAGCCAGAGGCTTACCAGATAACACTTGTTACAGGTTCATATACAGTCATTATTGCATCATCCATATACATATTAATGATTCCGGTGAACTCATTTGCATATTCTTGGAACTGATTTTCATCTCCCCTCCCTTGTCCTGCCTTTTTAGAGCATGTGTCATTTCTCTTAGGGGTCTCTGGGGGTTGCTCCTGGGATGAAGTCAGAGCTCTTCCTTGAGGTGCCCTCTTAACTTGTGGTTTCTGGGCGAGTTCCAGTGGTGGTTCTTCCACTTCCTTTGTTCATTAAATGTCAGCCTTTGTTCCTGTCATTGCAAGCTTACCATACGGTTATATCCGCATAGCCGCATCTATTGCAAAAACTTACCATACAGTTATATCCACATGGCAACATCTATTGTGAAAGCCAATACCTTCCTATGTGTATATTACAATCCCCCCTCTTTCTTTTTCTACTTTATTTGGCTTGAGCCATAATCTTTATTTTTAATTTTAACTATTTGTTCATTTTTTTTGAAAATCACCCTTGCCTCTTCAAAGGGGTCTCTTTTCTTGATCAAGTTCTTTTGTAATATCATAATTTTTTGGGGCTGTACCAGATGTGGCCATCTTAGGATCTGTTGGCATCGTGACCACTTGCATTCCTTGAACTACGCTGGTGATTAGTCAGATAAAACATGGTATTAAACAAGGTAAAAACAACAAGCCAGTGATTGCACATAGCAGGAAGAATCCTATTTTCTTCCACCAATCTACTCCTAGTAAGTTATCCCACCAATTAGCATTTAATGTGGATTCCCATTTTTGTACCAGTACATGTGCTATTTTTCTAATATCTTTGGCTATATCTAGTACAGCCTCTCCATGATCATCTATCTTTAAACAACAATCAGAAATGTTAAATTTTCCACAAACTCCTCCTTCTTCAGCTTCTGACTGTCAGAAAGAGACAGGAAAACATAGGTGTGCAGCTGTTCTATGACCTTCATACTTGGCTGCACTGGGGCACCTGGCCAATGCTCTCAGAGTGGGCAGCAGTGAGATCATGAGAAACTGCACAGGCCTGTGAGTAAACAATTAGAGATCTGGCATAAAGCCAGTTGTTTTTCTAAGGGTATGAAAGTGGGACCCTCTTATGGCCATGAGAGACGCCTCACCTATAGTTGGACGCCCTGCATAGGAATTTTTCCAATTACCTGAGACTCCTGGCACTGGCTGCAATGGGGCTTCCCAGCTGGAAGTGTGGGCCTGGATGCTGATTCAGTGATAATTGGTGATTTATTTCTTCTTAATCTCTGTACTCTCTATGCAGTAATGATTTGATGGATTGCTAACTTTCTTTAGTGTTTTACTTATATACATATATCTCTGATTTACTTTATTGTACTTATTTACTATATATAGAGATTTACATGATTCACATTAGTGTGCTTATTGGCTTTAGTGCGCTTGTTTATTAAACTGTGCATATTATACAGCTAGCGTGTGGCCAGTTTGTGGTGTACCCCGTCTGTCAGCAGAGCAGCTTCCTGGTGTGGTGTGGCTTCCTGGCATGGCTTCCTGGCATGGCTTCTGGGCTTTGCTTCAGGGTTTGGCTTCCTGGATGGCTTGGATTCCTGGATGGCTTTACTTCCTGCTAATCTTCTTGGATGCCTTGGCTTATTGGCTTCCTGGCTCGGCTTCCTGGCTCAGCTTCCTGGCTTCCAGGCTGCTGGGCTTGAATTCCGGGCTTGGCTTACTGGTGTGGCTTCTGAGCTTGGATTCTGGGCTCAGCTGCTTGGTTTGGCTTCCTGTGTTGGCTTCCTGGCTCGGCTTCCTGGCTCAGCTTCCTGGCTTGGTGTGGATTCTTGGCTTCCTGTCTTGGCTTGGCTTCCTGGATGGCTTCCTGGATGCCTTGGCTTATTGGCTTCCTGGCTCAGCTTTGAGGCTTCCAGGCTTCCTGGCTTGGCTTCTTGACTTCCTGGCTTGGCGTGACTTCCTGGCTTAGCGTGCCTTCCCCATGTGGCTTCCTAGCTCATGTTCTTGGCTTCCTGGCTCAGTTTCCTGGCTTGGCTTCCTGGCTTGCTTGGCTTCCTGACGTGGCTTGGCTAGGCTTTGTGGATGGCTTGAATTCCTCACTTGGCATCTTGGCTGGCTTTGCTTCCTGGCCTGGCTTGATGGTGTGGCTTCTTCCTTGCCTGGCTTCCTAGATGGCTTGTCTTCTTAGATGGCTTGGCTTCCTGGTTCAGCTTTTTGGCTTCCTTGTTCAGCTTCCTGGCTTCCAAGCTTGGATTTCGGGCTTGGCTTCTTGGATTCCAGGCTTGGCTTCCTGGCTTGGTGTGGCTTCCTGGATCCAGGCTCCCTGGCTCAACTTCCTGGCTTGGCTTGGCTTCCTGGATCCAAGCTTCCTGGTTCTGCTTCCTGGCTTGGCTTCTTGGCTTCATCACTCAGCTTCCTGTATTGCTTGCCTTCCTGGTGTGGCTTCCCTAGCTCAGCTTCTTGGCTTTCAGACTTGGCTTCCTGGCTTCCTTCTAGGCTTGGCTTACTGCTAGTCTTCTTGGATGCCTTGGCATATTGTCTTCCTGGCTCGGCTTCCAGCCTTGGCTTCTTGGCTTCCTGGTGTGGCTTCCTGGCTTGGCTTCCTTGTGTGCCTTCCTGACTTGTCTTATTGGCTTGGCTTCCTGGCTTGCTTGCCTTCATGGCGTGACTTCCTGGCTCAGGTTCTTGGCTTCTGGACTTGTCTTCCTGGCATGAATTCCTGGACGGCTTGGCTTCTTGGCTTCCTGCTAGGCTTGACTTACTGCTAGTTTTCTTGGATAACCTTGGCTTATTGGCTTCCTGGCTTGGCTTCTTGGCTTTCGGGATTGATTTCTGGGCTTGGCTTTCTGGCTCTACTTCCTGGCTTTGTTTGGCTTCCTGGCTTGGCTTCCTGTGTTTGGTTCTTACGTTAGCTTCCAGGCTTCCTGGCTTGGCTTCCTGGCTCAGTTTCCTTTCTTAACTTGGCTTCCTGGCTTGGCTTTTTGGCTGTCTTGGCTTGATGGCATGGCTTCTTATCTTCCTTCCTCGTCTTCCTGGGTTGCTCGGCTTCCTGGAGTGCTTGGTTTCATGGCTTTGTGTGGCTTCATCGCTTGGCTTCCTAACTCATGTGCTTGGCTTCTTGGCTTCCTCACTTGGCTTCCTTGTGTGGCTTCTGGGCTTGGCTTCCTGACTTGGCCTATTGGCTTGGTTTCCTGGCTTGGATTCTGGGTTTGGCTTCCTGGAGTGGCTTCCTAGCTCAGGTTCATGGCTTCTGGGCTTGGCTTCCTGGCATGAATTCCTGGATGGCTTGGCTTCCTGGCTTGGCTTCTTGGCTTCTTTCTAGACTTGGATTCCTGCTAGTTGATTTCCTTCTAGTCTTCTTGGATGCCTTGGCTTATTGGCTTCCTGGCTCTGCTTCCTGGCTTTGTTTGGATTCTTGGCTTGGCTTCCTGCTAGGCTTGACTTCCTGCTAGGTTTCCTAGATGCCTTGGCTTATTGGTTTCCTGGTTCAGCTTCGATGCTTCCAGGCTTCCTGGCTCAGCTTCTTGGCTTCCTGGCTTGGATTCCTGTTGGGGTCTGATTGGAGAAAACCCCAGTGCCGCAATGGACTCAGTCAGAAATCAATATGATTAGACAAAAGCCGTTTATTGTCTGCCAAGCTACTGTTTATATACTTTAGGCTTACAGCTCTAACATTACATGTCTTTCTACGATTGGTTACATATACTTAGCAACAGGTATACTATTGGTCAACATGTTTCGTGAGAACCTAAAGTGTGCTTTTTGTAAGCAAGCAAGATTTACAGTCCAGTTTAGCAACCTCCTTATCTTAGTTCCTTCTTATCTTCCAGGCCTGCATTCTTGTTTCATTAGCTATCCGGGAGTTACTTCTTTTCCACGGTTGGCTGCACAGAGGTAACCAGGAGTCACCCCTGCTACATGGCCAGCTGCATGTAGTTGCTTTCATTCAGAGCAGGCATATGTCCATTCTCTAACAAGAAATCTTCCACATCTCCCCCTTTCTTTTCTTGAATAAGCCAAAGCTGTTTTACCAATTTTTCAATCATACCACAAATACATTGCAAAATACAAGGTATAATCATAACTATGGTCAAGACTATCACTAAAATCATTCCAATACCTTTAATCAGAGATGTGAGCCAACCATTAAAACCCCAAGATGTAAGAAGGGCATCTAACCAAGAAATTTTATCGTTTTGATAGACATCGTGGAGCACTTTTGCATGCTTCCAAATTCCTTTAACACGTTTCAAGATCTTTCCAGACTGATCAATATAACTACAACAAGATTCATTAATTAAAGTACATACCCCACCTACTTGAGCTGTTAATATATCTAAAGCCTTACGATTCTGCAAAACTATCTTTTTTAATGAATCTACTTCTACTTGCAAGCCAAAAAGCGCTGTTGCGGTGTAATTTGCTATAGCCTCCATCTCTCCTGAAACATTAACTATGGCTCTTTCTAACTGAGCCACTCCTAGAGCCGGTATTAAGGCCCTAACAAAGCTGTGGTATGGTGTTCCATAAGTCACCAGTGGATTGTTAACCTCTCTTTTCGTCCAACCTTTTCCCCATAATCCTCGCACTATACCGTGCAATTCCATGTGACTAAATAGTGCCAGAGAGGGGGCTAACAAGCCCATAGCACACTGGCCTGTCCAATTTGCTGGGAGTTGTTTTCTTGCTTGTCCATTTCCACAAAGCCACCAATAGTCAGTAGGTAAGTTACATGTGGCCTTAATACGGAGGTTCACGTTACGGGTGGCTCTGCCCCACAAATAATCTGCCCAATGCTGTGATCCTATTCCATTCGAATATTGCCCTGGTAAATTTGGGTCAGCAGAGCGATTTAGCTTTAGTTTAATGACTGACCAGATGCCAAATGACTCATTGATGTAACCTAAGTTTTCTCCTCCAGTCGAATAGTTTATATATGGAATGGTATCATTATAATTATCTCCCAGACAAATGAGGTGTCTTCCATAACCCCTATCTCCGTCTTGCACTGGTATGAAGTGTTCAACAGACTATATGAGTTAAGGTTGGTCCAATTACTCGATGGAATTCCCAATAATGGTCTATCAAAATGGTCTGCTTGACCACATATCCAGCAGTCTCTCAGTTGCATATAATTTACCAATTTAGTTAACATAGTCACATATGTATTACCATTAAAAACTGCATAACAAACTGACATTAGACAACATAGGCCTATGCTGGTCTTAATTCCTGGGCATTCCTTCCTTCTCGTATTTCCCCTTTCTTTTCTTCTTTAACTTCCACTGGAATAGTTTTGCACACTTTGCTTTAGTTTTTCCCCACCATTCAGGGAGAACTTCCCATATATATGGCACTAATAATGGTCGGGAGCATTCATATGCAATCACATTACATCCATTGTTACGTTCTATAACTTGATTATACAAATCTTCCTCAGCTGCATAATGTCTTTGCATTCCCAAATATTCGTGACCTGTAGTGACCTGTAATTACCTGTAATTACGAGCAAGCACACCAACGTTCCAAAGGGCCTTTCTGTAACATAACTCACAATATAATTGATAAAACACTGAACGTTTCCAAACTCGTTTTCCACAATCGTCGCATTTAGTCAAAACCCACGGTTCACAAGTCCCACAACTAGGACATAGCAAACACAATCTGTCCAATTGATTCATGTAGCAAGACTGTTATTCACATTGGGAGATTCTGAAGTTGGTTGATGATCCGATGGCGTAGGTGAATTCCTCCACGGTCTCACCCATTGCACGGGTATCCATCAGGGTCCTTGTTCTATAGAGACACGAGTACAGCCTCTTCCCCAAGTTATTAACCTAAAAGGACCTTCCCAGTTATGATTTTCCAAAGACTTTACCATTACCATAACAGGTTCTTTCCCTGGTGTCGGATCTGGGCCTACATGGGTTAGTGCAGAAAAATGCCTAATCATTGGGGGGACATTCATGCCCGTGTGTAAATCAGAGCTGGATAATGTTAAAGAATTTAAGACAAACAATACTTTGTTGATTGGTGTATTTGGGGTCTCCCCCATCATTTCCCCTTTTTGTTTTACTAGCATGTTTTTGACAATTTGCTGTGTCCGCTCTATCACTGCTTGACCTGTGTAATTAACATAGCCAGCCACTACTCCAGGCAGCATTATTTCAGTAAAATTAGTCTGATTTGAAGTCACGTCACACATAATAGAACAGATCTTACAAAGATTTCTGTCATTGTCGTTTCTTTATGTTGTTGAGTTCTGGTCGCTAGCTGTACACAGCCGTATCTCCTGTATAGCTCTCCGACAACAGGGGAGGCCATCCCTCACATCAAGGTCTGGCATGGCATCTGTCCCCACCACTCAACACCTGCTGGGTTGCAGCCAACAGCAGAGCTAAAGGTTTTTCTTGGTGGCAAAAACAGAGGCTAACCCATTCTTGCCCTTGACTGTGATAGGAGGAATTTGGCCAATCTCAGTCCTTGCGGCTCGTTGTCAATGCAGAGTTTCACCTGCTTCATCCAGTAACAAGTCACTACAATGGCAAAGCACATACAGATTTACATTAGCAGTATGTATACTATAGGGTGCAGCAGCATTTCTTATCAGTAGAGTTCTCTCACCCTTTTAATTTGTTCCATTGTCTGATTTATAACGCTATCATTGGTATTAGAAACTTTCTAGCTTTTGCCTTAATATTTTCTAGCAGCTGCTGCAAATTTGCATGCTCTAACATCTGTTTTACAAGTGACAAATCCATACAATACAAGGTGTAGTTTCTTATTAGCAACTGGCTAGTAAGTACAGGTGGGTTTATACACAAAATCACATCCTCTAATAATATCCACTTTACAAGCGCACATATTCAAGCTCTTACTTTTCAGTTGCTCCCAAGTGATGTTTTGCAGTCATTCGTTTCTTTCTTCCTCTGTCTCCTTCTGCTCAGGATATTCATGGTCAGCTCCTGTAGCTGAGGCAGTGGGTTTTTCCACTCCTCTGTCCAGCTCATGGCAAGGCTTGAGAAACTTTGCAGGCAGCTGCCATGGACCTGTAGATAGGAGGACACAAATATACCCCCTCCTCCAGGTTATCAGTTCTTGAGAAGTAAGTCTGGTTAAAGTGTTTCCTTAAAGCAAAGGCATTCTGATGAAACAGGAATGTGAAGCAGCTGCAGAAGCAAACTGCACAGTGTTAATAGTCAAGGAGTTTGCTGTGTCATTATTCATTTCTTCTTCTTTCTCTGCCACCCTGATGCTGCTTGGGTGGAAGCTGGTAAAGTTTGGGGGTGCGTTACCCCTCTTGCTTTTTCAGTTAGCAGTTCGTGTTTCAAATCTTGGATTAACCCCCAGGTTACCTTAAACACAGTAAGCAGGACTGCTCCCCTATGCCCTGTGTGTTACAGGCCTGTTTAGGCTTTGTTTGTGGTGTCTCTACAAACTGCTCCAATACTTCAGTAGATCGAGAGGTGTTTTTACTCTAGCAAATAACTTTTTTAAGTTGCTCACCCCGCTTTGCACGGCTATAAACACCGGCCTGCTCAGCAGCAGCTACAGCTGGCATCCTGCTGAGCAGCAGCCATAAATACGTGCTGGCAGTAGCACTTTTGTATTAACCCTTTCTTGCCCAAAATGTTAGTCTGCTACCCATTAAAAACTTTTACTTGAACCCGACAACAAAAAAAAAAAATACACAGAACCCTGTCTACCCTCAACAGACACACTCACACACACATATGCATGGGATCCCATAAACACACTCCATGCAAATACAGTATTTAAAACACAAAATCCAAGCCATCATTACTCCCAGTACATGGTCTCACGTACAAAACGTGGTGCAACCACCCTGTGAAGACAATCAATAAACCAGCTCCGAGCAGCATCATTGCAGTGCAAGGTGGCAGGCTCAATCTCAGTGGGCGTCCCCGCAGAGGCTCTGCCTCCCTCACATCGTATGAGGCTTGGGCTTTTAAACTGACCAAAATGCACACTCATTCTGACGCAGGTGGCCAGCCTACATCGGAAGAAGTGGCCAGCAGTATCTATAAAGGTCTGCAAGGGTCAGTAGAAACACAAATGTACTTATATTTGCCAACCTCTAGTACATGAGCATTACAGAGCGACTATATAAAATGAGTTGTATATCACCGTTCACCTGATATCTTTGATAAGTGCATTCGAGAGACCTTCCCACCGCAGGTTTTGATCCAGCACATACACCACCAGGAAAGCGCACAATTCATCAGCATCCCCCACCCATCTTACTTGTCCCTTTACAGCTGCCCATTTATCATGAAGATCTGGGGGATATAAATCAGGCTTCTTTTCCAGATCAACAGGTACCGGATCAAAAGGACTACCCAGGTCAGCATCAGAATTATCAGGAGTCAGAATCTCAGGAGCAGCAGCAGCAGTCTGATGAACGTGCACAGGCTCCTCATAAATGTGGTCTGGAGTTTCAGCGTTATCAAGTGCAATTAAAACATTTCCTTTGCAGGTTTCAGGTGATCTGAGGGTAGGCTCTTTCTTGGGATTAACAGGGCCTGGGGCAAAAGGATCGTCTTCATCCTCGTCCTCAGTCTTCACAGCCACAGCGGCGACTCGCAGAGGTTCAGGGGGAGGGGGGGCGGGGAGGGGGGGCACTGGGCTCCACTATCTCATTTTTTTACTTTAGTGTTTCTAAAATAGTTCTCCAAATGGCTAACAAATTTTTCACAGTGTCATCGCCTTTTGTGACTGCGTCCCACAATTTAAGTCCTGCTCCTTCCCGCAAAGAGACCTCAAATACGGTGGACTCATCAATCTCTGGATAACGCGTCTTTAACCATTTTAACGTTAACTTTGAGCCTGTCTCTTTAAAGGTTGCTCCCTTCTTCTTAAGAAGGACTGAAAACATCTGTAAAACAGAGGCTTCTTCCTTATTAATATTTCCCCCCATAGTCCTGTTCCTGGCTGCTCACCTTTTTCAGAAGATCGTTATGTCTGGATCTCTTTGGTGGTCCCCCACAGGCCTCCTCACCTCTCACCGGTGATAGGTTTGTGTAGCCAAAAAGATCCTTTAATGCTGGTTACATAGTAACTTCTGTTTTCCCTTCTTTTGAAAGCTGAGAGCTCTCTGGTCCGCTGCTTGACTCTTTAGGTACTTCTTTGCCGGAGCTGGCGGATACAAATTCGTATCTCCCCCGCCCCATCCATTGGCTCTGCATCTTCCCACTTGTTGTTCCGGGGGGGGGGGGGGGGGGGGTGGGTGAAAAAGGTCTTTAGTCTCTGCCTCTGGAGCTGTGTAAGTCCCAATATTCTTCCTGGGGTGGGGGCAACTGGAAAGGGGGGAGTGCGGGCTGCTCAAACCTATGCACTCTAGGGCATGGGCCCTTTAGCAGTGGCTTCTGTGCCATTGCCCCTTCCACCCCTGAGGTGAATTCTTAAGTAGGATAGTCCAAAAAAGCTGCGCATCATGCGCCCCTTCTGTCAAGTTTTTATGCTTATTCCGCAGGAGCAATTTTTGTAAGATAACATTATCATACTCAATCCCTCTCTTAGAAAAGATATGCTGAAAGAGCTTTAGTATGGCTTCCTCTTCCTTACTGAGCTTATTCCCCATACCGCCTTGCAAGCATTAAAAGACACACACGGCATGCTCACCTTTTCCTTTTCTTCTTTTTTGTCCGCTGCGGTGCTTTCCGGGCTCTTCTTTGGCCCCTGGCCCCCGGGCTCATATTTGCCCCCGGGCTTTTGTTTGGCCCCCAGGCTCCTGCCCCCCCCCCCCTCCCCCCAGGCTTTTATTTGGCCTCCGGGCTCCTGGCCCCCGGGCTTTTATTTGGCCCCCAGGCCCCACAGCCGGTGATCTGCAGCACCACGTTCCGTCACAACTCCCTTACGATCCCAAAGTCACAATCGGTCGTGTGTGATATTTTCAATATGAAAAGTATCCAGGTCCCTGCTCATTAGTCTCAATATGAAAAGTATCCAGGTCCCAGTCCCTGTTCGGGTGCCATTTGCCGCGATGGACTCAGTCAGAAATCAATATGATTAGACAAAAGCCGTTTATTGTCTGCCAAGCTACTGTTTATATACTTTAGGCTTACAGCTCTAACATTACATGTCTTTCTACGATTGGTTACATATACTTAGCAACAGGTATACTATTGGTCAACATGTTTCGTGAGAACCTAAAGTGTGCTTTTTGTAAGCAAGCAAGATTTACAGTCCAGTTTAGCAACCTCCTTATCTTAGTTCCTTCTTATCTTCCAGGCCTGCATTCTTGTTTCATTAGCTATCCAGGAGTTACTTCTTTTCCACAGTTGGCTGCACAGAGGTAACCAGGAGTCACCCCTGCTACATGGCCAGCTGCATGTAGTTGCTTTCATTCAGAGCAGGCATATGTCCATTCTCTAACAAGAAATCATCCACACCCCAGTGCCGGACCCTGTTTTATTTTGTGATCCCAAGAGTGAAATTAAGATGCAAATGAGGTCAAGTACTGTAATTGATCAGTTGGTTTATTACAAAAAGATAATTATTATAAAAAAGGGAAATGATTGTAATAAAAGGGATAGTGACAGGACAGATTGGAAAAAAGGCAGAAAATGTAGCAAGGATTTGGGGTGCAGAGAGAGAGTGTGTGTGTCACCACCGTGGATCCAGCAGTGTCCTGGGGATCCATCGTTGGAGGTGGTGGGCGTCCTTCAGGGTTTGTAGTTGTTATCAGAGCAGAGTGTCTCCCACGAGTTAACTTGGCTGCCTCTCTTAGCTTCTTGGCTTCCTGGCTTGGTTTCTTGGCTGGCTCAGCTTCCTGGCTTGGCTTGATGGTGTGGCTTCTTATCTTCCTTGCTCAGCTTCATGGATGGTTAAGCTTCCTGGCTTGGTTTGTCATCCTGGTGTGGCTTCCTGGCTTGGCTTCCTGGTTCGGCTTCCTGGTTCGGTTTCTTGGCTTCTGGGCTTCACTTCCTGGCTTGGCTCAGCTTCCTGGCTGGCTTCACTTCCTGGCTTGTCTTCCTGGTTTGGCTTCTCTGCTTCCTGGCATGGCTTATCATCTTCCTGGGTTGGCTTCCTGGATGGCTCGACTTTCTGAATGCCTCAGTTTCCTGGATGGCTTGCCTTCCTGGAATGCTTTTCTTTGTGGCTTGGCTTCCTGGCTTGGTTTGTCATCCTGGTGTGGCTTCCTGGCTTGGGTTCCCAGGATTCCTGTCATGGCTTCCTGGCTCAGTTTCTTGGCTTCTGGGCTTTGCTTCTTGGCCTGTCTTCCTGGCTTGGCTTCTTGGCTGCCTGGATTTGCTTCTTGGCTATCTCGCTCGGATTCTTGCCTTCCAGGCTTGGATTCTGGGGTTGGTTTCCTGGCGTGGCTTCTTGGATTCTGGGCTTGGCTTCCTGGCTTTGCTTCCTGCCTTTGCTTCCTGCCTTGCTTCCTGGCATGAATTCCTGTATGTCTTGGCTTCCTGCCTTGTCTTCTTGGCTTTCTTCTAGGCTTGGCTTCCTGCTTCTCTTCTTGGATGCCTTGACTTATTGGCTTCCTGGCTCAGCTTCTTAGCTGCCGGGTGTGGCTTCCTGGCTTGACTTGGCTTCCTGGATGTCTTCACTTCTTGGCTTTGCTGCCTGGATGGCTTTTTGGCTTCCTGGCTTGACTTTTTGGCTTCCTATCTCAGGTTCTTGGCTTCCTATCTCAGATTCTTGGTTTCCAGGCTTGTTTATGGGTGGCTTCACCTGTCTTGGATTCCTGGCTTGCCTCGGCTTCCTGGATAGCTTCACTTCCCAGCTTGGCTGCTTAGATGGCGTGGCTTCCTGGCTTGGGTTCTTGGCTTCCTGAGATGGCTTCCAGGCTCATCTTCCTGGCTTAACTTTGCTTCCTCACTTGGGTTCTTGGCTTCTGGGCTTGTCTTCCTGGTCTAGCTTCTTGGCTTGGATTCCAGGATTCCTGGCTTTGTTTATTGGCATCTCGCTCAGCTTCTTGGCTTCCAGGTTTGGATTCTGTGCTTGGCTTTTAGGTATGGCTTCTTGGCTTCCGGGCTTGTATTCCGGGCTTGGCTTCCGGGCTTGGCTTCCGGGCTTGGCTTCCTGTCTGGCTTGGATTCCTGGTGTGACTTCCTGGCTTGATTTTTCTTCCTGTCTTGGTTTCCAGGATTCCTGGTTTGACGTCCTGGCTTGGTTTTTTGGCTTCCAGGTTTGGATTCTGGGCTTGGCTACCTGGCTTGGTTTCTTGGCTTCTGGGCTTGGGTTCCTAGCTTGGCTTCTTGGTTTCCTGGCTTCCAAGCTTCCTGGCTTGGCTTCCTGCCTTAGCTTTGCTTCCTGGCTCAGCTTCCTGGCTTGGTTTGGCTTCCTGGTTTGCTTTGGCTTCTTGTGTTGGCTTACAGGCTCTCTGGTGCAGTTTTCTCATTTGGTTTGGCTTCTTGGAATGCTTGTCTTCCTGTCTTGGCTACCTAGATGGCTTGGCTGCCTTGATGGCTTGGCTTCCTGGCTCGGTTTCCTGGCATGGCTTACTACTGTGGCTTCTTATATTCCTGGCTTCGCTTTTCCTGATTTCCTGGATTAGCTTCCTGGGTCTTTTACATGACTTCCTGGCTTGGCTTGGCTTACTGGCTTGGCTTCTTGGATTCCTGGCCAAGGCTTCATAACTTGGCATCCAAGCATGGCTTCCTGGCTTGGCTTTAATTTGTAGAACTCTCCAAAAAAGTTTAAGTTGACAAGCAAGTATTTTTTATTGCAGTGCTGGGAGGGAGACATGGGGGAATATCTCCAAAAGTGTCTCGTCTGAGCGTTAAACCGACTGTGATTATATTGTCGCTTAGCATACATATTCATTCCATTTCCAGGAAATGTCATACATATTCATTAGGTATAGAATCATAGAATAGTTAGGGTTGGAAAGGACCTTAAAATCATCAAGTTCCAAACCCCATGCCATGGGCAGGGACACCTCACACTAAACCATGTCACCCAAGGCTCTGTCCAACCCAGCCTTAAACACCACCAGGGATGGAGCATTCACAACTTCTTTGGGCAACCTGTTCCAGTGCCTCACCACCCTCACGGTAAAGACTTTTCTCCTTATATCCAATCAAAACTTCCCCTGTTTAAGTTTGAACCCATTACCCCTTGTCCTCTCACTACAGTTCCTCATGAAGAGTCCCTCCCCAGCATCCTTATAAGCCCCCTTCAGATACTGGAAGGCTGCTATGAGGTCTCCACGCAGCCTTCTCTTCTCCAGGCTGAACAGCCCCAACTTTCTCAGACTATCTTCATATGGGAGGTGCTCCAGTCCCCTGATCATCCTCGTGGCCCTCCTCTGGACTTGTTCCAACAGTTCCATGTCCTTTTTATGTTAACAACACCAGAACTGCACACAATACTCCAAGTGAGGTCTCACAAGAGCAGAGTAGAGGGGCAGGATCACCTCCCTCGACCTGCTGGTCATGCTCCTTTTGATGCAGCCCAGGATCCGGTTGGCTTTCTGGGCTGCAAGCGCACACTGCTGGCTCATGTTCATTTTCTCATCGACCAACACCCCCAAGTCCTTCTCCACAGGGCTGCTCTGAATCTCTTCTCTGCCCAACCTGGAGCTGTGCCTGGGATTGCTCTGACTCAGGTGGAGGACCTTGCACTTGTCATGGTTAAACATCATAAGGTTGGCATCAGCCCACCTCACAAGCATGTCAAGGTCCCTCTGGATGGCATTCCTTCCTCCCAGCATATCAACCGAACCACACAGCTTGGTGTCATCGGCAAGCTTGCAGAGGGCACACTCAATCCCAGTGTCCATGTCACCGAAAAAGATGTTGAACAAGACCTGTCCCAACACCAATCCCTGAGGGACACCACTCGTTACTGGTCTCCAGTTGGACATGGAGCCATTGAGCACAACTCTTTGCGTGCGGCCATCCAGCCAGTTCTTTATCCACCGAGTGGTCCACCTATCAAATTGATGTATCTCCAACTTAGAGACAGGGATGTTGTGTGGGACAGTGTCGAACACTTTGCACAAGTCCAGGTAGATGACATCAACCGCTCTACCCCATCCATCAGTTCCAAAGCCCCATCATAGAAGGCCACCAGGCTGGTCAGGCAGGATTTCCCCTTAGTGAAGCCATGCTGGCTGTCACCAAGCACCTTGTTGTTTTTCATGTGCCTCAGCATGCCTTCCAGGAGAATTCAATCCAAGATTTTGCCAGGCACAGAGGTGAGGCTGACTGGTCTGCAGTTCCCTGGGTCATTCATTTTCCCCTTCTTGAAAATGGGGGTTATATTTCCTTTTTTCCAGTCATCGGGAACTTCACCTGACTGCCATGATTTTTCAAATATGATGGACAGTGGCTTAGCAACTTGTCATGGGTTCAGCAGCAGCAGCCATTTTTCTCCTTCTTGGTAGCTGGTGCAGCGCTGTGTTTTTGATTTTGGGCCTGGGAACAGTGCTGATAACACCAGTGTTTCAGTTACTGCTTAGTGATGTTTTGGTCTGGCCAAGGACTTCCTGAGTTTCATGCTCTGCCAGGGAGGAGGGGAAGCTGGGAGGAAGCAGAGACAGGACACCTGACCCAAACTGACCAAAGAGGTTATTCCATACCACAGCATGTCATGCCCAGGATGTAAAAATAGAAAGCAGAGACCTGGAAGGGTGGGGGTGCACTGCATGGTCGGGCTTGGTATTAGGTGGTGAGAATGGTATTCTTTCCTTGTATTTGCCTTGTCATTATTGTTGTTGGTGGTAGCAGTAGTGATTTGTGTTATACTTTAGTTACTAAACTGTTCTTATCTCAACCTGTGGGAGTTGCATTCTTTTCGATTCTCCTTCCCATCCCTCCGGGAGCTGGGGGGAAGAAACAGGGGGAAGTGAGTGAGAGACTGCGTGAGTTAGTGAGGCTTAAACCACGACACAACTTCATTCACCAGCTCCTTCAGGACCCGTGGATGTATTTCATCGGGTCCCATGGCCTTGTGCATGTTCAATTTCTTAAGATGATCTTGAACCAGATCCTCTCCTACAGTGGGCTTAAGGTCTTCCTCTAGGCGGTTTCTGAGAACTGCTTTACATAATTCCATGCCCATTTCTGCATGCACACAGCAATGTGGTAGTGGTCTTTGGGATCCCTGGTGGTGGTTTCTTCATCATCTTCCCCTTCATCACTTCATCCTTTGGCTGAACTTTAGGTTTGGAAAGTCCCGTTGCCATGCCAGCAAGTACTAGTTCGGTTGTAGCTGGTTATTATAAAACATTTACCTAAGATACTTTTTCACTGTCGTCTACCACAAAGCTCTTACCCATTGCTATTGTTGCGAAGCTACCAAGCTCAACGTTACTTAGCCACAAATCAGAATAGATTTTACTTATTTACAAAAGATTGTATTTTGTATTTCCTTGTTTCAGCTTCCTGCCTCGGCTTCCTGATTTAGTTTCTTGGCTTCCTGCCTTGGCTTCCTGGCTTGGTTTGGCTTCCTGGTGTGGCCTCCTGGCTTGGTTTCCTCACTTGGCTTCCTGGATGGCTCGGCTTCCTGGCATGGCTTCCTAGAGTGGCTTATCTTCTTGCTGCATTGGCATCCTGGGTGGCTTGGCTTCGTGGCTTGGCTTCGTGGCTTGGCTTCTTGGTTTCCTGTCTTGGCATGGCTTCTTGACTTGACTTCCTGGATTCCTGAGTTGGCTTCATGGTTTCCAGGCTTGGCTTCCTTGTGTCATGGCTTCCTGGCTTGGCTTCTTGGCTTTCTTCCTGGTTTGGCTTGGCTTTCTTGTTTGGCTTTGCTTCTTGGCTGGCTTGACTTCCTGGATTCCTAGCTCAGGTTCTTGGCTTCTGGGCTTGGTTTCTTGGCCTGTCTTCCTTTCTTGGCTTCCTCGCTTGCATTCTTGGCTTCTGGGCTTGGCTACCTGGCATGGTTTCTTGGCTTCCTGGCTTGGCTTCTTGGATTCCTGCCTTCACTTCTTGGCTTATTTGCTTGGTTTCTTGGCTTCCAGGCTTGGGTTTCTGGCTTGGCTTCTTGGTTTCCTGGCTTCCTGGCTTGGCTTCCTGCCTTAGCTTTGTTTCCTGGCTTGCTTTGGCTTCCTGGCTTGCTGTGGCTTCTTGTGTTGGTTTCCTAGATTCCATGTGTTCTGGCTCAGCTTTCTGGTTTGGTTTGTCATCCTGGCTTGGCTTGCCTTCCTGGATGGCTTGGCTTCCTGGAATGTTCATTGTACTGGCTCATCTTTCTGGCTTGGCTTCCTGGCTTTGCTTCGTGGTTTGGCTTCCTGTCATGAATTCCTGGATGGCTTGGCTTCCTGGCTTGTCTTCTTGGCTTCCATCTAGGCTTGGCTTCCTGCTAGTCTTCCTGGATGCCTTGGCTTATTGGCTTCCTGGTTCGGCTTCTTAGATGCCAGGGTTGGTTTCTTGGCAAGGCTTCCTGGCTTGGCTGCTTGGTGTGGCTTCCTGGCTTGGTTTGGCTTCCTGGCTTGGCTACTGGGCGTGGCTTCCTGGTTTGGCTACATGGTTTGGCTTCCTGGTTTGGCGTGGCTTCCTGGCTTGGTTTGACTGTGTTGGCTTCCTGGATGGCTTGGCTTCCTGGCTCAGCTTCCTGGCGTGACTTCCTGTAATGGCTTCCTACCGTACTTCTTACGTTCCTGGCTTCGCTTTTCCTGGATTGGCTTCCTGTCATTTACTTGGCTTCCTGGCTTGGCTTCCTGGCTCGGCTTCCTGGCTCGTCTTCCTGGCTCAGCTTAATTTCCTAGCTTGGTTTGGCATCCTAGTATAGCTTCCTGGCTTGGCTTCATGGCTTGGTTTCCTGGATGGCTTGACTTCCTGGAGTGGCTCCCTAGCTTGGCTTCTTGGCTTCCTTGCTTGGTTTCCTGGCTTGGCTTCCTGATTTGGCTTCATGGCTTGGTTTGCTGGCTTGGCTTCTTGACTTGATTTGGTGTTGTGGTTTAAGCCCAGCCAGCAACTCCGAACCTCACTGCCCCGCTTCTTCCTCCCCCTGCTCCCAGAACTCCCCACAGTTTATATACTGGGCATGATGTGCTGTGGTATGTAATACCCCTTTGGCTAGTTTGGGTCAGGTGTCCTCTCCCGGCTTCCTCTCCTTCCTGGCAGAGCATGAGACTGAAAAATTCCTTCATCAAAGTAAACATTATTTAGCAACAACTAAAACCAGTGGTGTGTTATTAGCATTGTTCCCAGGCTGAAATTCGAAAACACAGCACTGCACCAGCTACTAAGAAGGATAAAACATGACTGCTATAGCTGTACCCAGGACAGTATCCACCTCTTATTCCATACCATTCACATCATGCTCAGATTCCACATTTTTCAATATACTATTGCTTTTGTCTCATATATATATATATGTATGTATATACACCCACACACACACAAAGAGGGAGATATCATTCCTTAGTCCGTGAACCAATCCTTATAAAGTTGCTTGGCTTCTTGGATTCCTGGCTTAGGCTTCCTTACTTGGCTTCCTGGCTTGGCTTGCTGGCTTTGTGTAGCAGAAATAGCAGTCAGAATATGGGCGCCCAATATAAACATTGACAGCAAAGAGGTTGAGTAAACCAGGAAAAGGTGCATGCTGTGATCACGGAGGCAGGAAGGAATTGGGACCCTGAGAAATGGGACGAAGATGTGTGAGATTGAACCAATTTGGGTAGTAGTTCAGAGGGTGAGGTGTGTGTTGAAGCAAAGCCAGTGTTATGAAGAAAATTGGAACACAACCCTCTAGGTCGTCGTCCAGTTAAGCAGGACGTGGTAGATTATTTCACTCAGCACGAAATTAATGACATTATGGACAGGTTCAAAAAAAATCCTGGAGAAACTTTGCTTTCTTGGGCTGTCGGGTTGCATGATTTACAGGCTTCAGGAGTTAAATTGGATCCAGGCAATGCTAAGAAATTTGTAATGTTAAGCTCCGACTCATTAGTTCAGGATGCCTTCCGAGGTGCTGAGGATGAGACTAACTTATTAGCAGTGGTGACGGAAGGTTGTAACAGAAAATACCCCAGTGAAGGGGAATGGCCTGGTGCAGATTGACCTTGGTATGCTTTATGGGATTGTGTTCAGTGTGTTAAGGAGGAGGGAATGTTTTTGTCGTAGATGCAGACGCTATGGTGGCATGGTTTAGTGGGAGGTGTCCCTGCCCCTGGCAGGGGGGTTGGAACTAGATGATCTTAAGGTCCTTTCCAACCCTAACTATTCTATGATTCTATGCTGCAGGTTCCACTATCAGTTTCAGTTCGGAACAGGATTATTAGGACTACACCACCAGCATGTGATGACTTTATTGAAAAATTAAACTGGAAACCCCATAGGACAAATCAAAGAGAAAATCCAGCAGTTAGGAGATTTTGGGGAATGGGGCCCCAAACAAAACACGAGAGGTGATAACCGGAGGGGCGAGGTGAAAGAGAGACTCTCAGAGAGATATAAAAGCAGATAGACGGACTAGGGACAACGTGGGCCATCTATGGAAGCTGTCAAAACTGTCTGGCTGTCACCAACCACCTTTTTGTTTTTCATGTGCCTCAGCATGCCTTCCAGGAGAATCTGCTCCAAGATTTTGCCTGGCACAGAGGTGAGGCTGACTGGTCTGCAGTTCCCCGCCTCATCCATTTTCCCCTTCTTGAAAATGGGGGTTATATTTCCCTTTTTCCAGTCATCGGGAACTTCACCTGACTGCCATGAGTTTTCAAATATGATGGACAGTGGCTTAGCAACTTCATCCGCCAGTTCCTTTAGGACCCATGGATGGATTTCATCAGGTCCCATGTACTTGTGGATGTTTAGGTTCTTAAGGTGGTCTTGAACCAGATCCTCTTCTACAGCGGGCCTAGGGTCTTCATCCTCACAGTCTTTGCGTCTGCCTTCCAGGTCTTGGGTGGTCTGGTTGGAGCCCTTGCTGGTGAAGACTGAGGCAAAAAAGTTATTAAGAACCTCAGCCTTCTACAAATCCAGGGTAGCCAGTTCTCCTGATAGCTTCCGGAGAGGGCCCACCTTGTCCCTAGTCTGCCTTTTATTTGCAATGTCCCTATAGAATCCCTTCCTGTTATCCTTAACATCCCTAGCCAAGTTAAATTCTAACTGGGCCTTAGCTTTCCTAACCTGGTTCCTAGCTTCCCAGACAACATCCCTGTATTCATCCCAGGCCGCCTGTCCTTGCTTCCACCGTTTCTAAGCCTCTTTTTTCCTTCGAATTTTCCTCAGCAGCTCCTTATCCATCCAAGGAGGTCTCCTGGCTCTCCTGCTGCACTTCCTTCTAGTCGGGACGCAACACTCCTGAGCTTGCAGCAGGTGATCCTTGAATATCAACCAACAGTCTTGGGCCCCCCTGCCCTCTCGGGCTATATACCATGGAATCTTACTGAGCAGGTTCCTGAAGAGGCCAAAGTCTGCTCTCTTGTTCTCTAGGGCAGTGAGCTTGCTGCACGCTCTTCTCACTGTCCTGAGGATCTTGAACTTGACCATCTCATGATCGCTACAACCAAGGCTGCCCTGGAGAGTCACATTTCCAACCAGCCCTTCCCTGTTGGTGAGCATGAGGTCAAGCATGGCACCTCTCCTTGTCGGCTCCTCTTATTTGCAGAAGGAAGTTGTCTTCTACACAATCAAGGAACTTCCTGGATTGCTTGTGCTGGCCCATACCATCCCTCCAACAGATATCAGGGTGGTTGAAGTGCCCCATGAGAAGAAGGGCCTGCGAGCGTGAGGCTGTTCCTGTCTATAGGGCGCTTCATCCACAGAGTCCTCTTGATCAGGCATTCTGTAACAGATCCCCACAATAATGTCTCCCATCGCTGTTCTCCCTTTAACCCTGACCCACAAACTCTCTGTTGACTGCTCACCTGTCCCCAGACAGAGTTCTATACTCTCCGGCCTATCCCTAACATAAATAGCAACTCCCCCTCCCCATCTGCAGGCCTGTCTTTTCTAAAGAGCCTGTAACCTTCCATTCCAACACACCAGTCATAGGAGCCATCCCACCATGTTTCTGTGATGCCTATGATATCATATCCCCATAGACATGGAAACATCTTTAATACCTTTTGTTTGTTACCCATACTATGGGTGTTTGTATAGAGGCATCTGAGCCGAGCTAAAAATGAACCCAGCTCACTGGCTTGAGCAGCTGAAATATCTCTACATTGCTCCGAGCATTTATTATAGGTGCTGGCAACTGACTGGGTGTGTTGGGATGGAATGATGCTCCCCTCCCCCAACACATCTAGTTTAAAGCTTTCTTGACCAGCCTGGCAAGCCTCCTGACAAAAGCGCTCTTCCCCTTTGATCTCAGACCAGCTCCTCCAGCCTCTAGTAGACCTGGCCTCCCAAATCGAGTCCCATGTTCTAAATACCCAAACCCCTGACTATGGCACCACTGTTCTAACCATTTATTAATCTGTCAAATCCACCTAGCCTTTTTAAGGTACTCACCTTTATCCTGGAGAATTTATGAAAAGACTATCTGAGCTCCAGTGCCCCTAACCACCTCTCCCAGGGCTCTGTAGTCCTTCTTGATGTTCTCTTGGCTGCTGCTATCTATATCACTAGCACAAGATATCACTGCCTGGGTGCGCAACCTGGTGGTGAAGATACACCATGTAGGTGCTCATGTACCCAAGAGTCAGGCCACTGAGGAACAGCAGAACAACCAACTGGTGGACAAAGCACTAAGATTGAAGTGGCTCAGATGGACTTAGATTAGCAACATAAGGGTGAATTACTTTTAACCTGGTGGGCCCACGACACCTCAGGCCATCAAGGCAGAGATGCAGTATATAGATGGGCTCGTGATCAAGGGATGGACTTAACAATGGTCACTATTGCCCAGGTTATTCATGACTGTGAAATATGTGCTGCAATTAAGGAAGCCAAGCGGTTAAAGCCTCTCTGGTATGGGGAATGATGGCTGAAGTACAAATTATGGGGAGGCCTGGCAGATTGACTATATCACAATCCCACTGACCCACCAAGGCAAGTGCCATGTGCTAACCATGGTGGAAGCAACCACTGGATGGCTGGAAATATATGCTGTGCCCCGCACCACTTCCCAGAACACTCTCCTGGGCCTTGAGAAACAAGTCTTGTGTCTACAGAGCGCCCCGGAAAGAACTGAGTCAGACAATGGGACTCATTTCTGGAACAACCCTATAGACACTTGGGCCAAAGAGCATGGCATTGAGTGGGTATATCACATCCCCTACCATGCACCTGCCTCTGGGAAAATCGGATGGTACTATGGGCTGTTAAAAACTACACTGAGAGCAGTGGGTGGTGGGACTTTCAATCACTGGGATATTCATTTACAAAAAGCCACCTGGTTGGTCAACACTAGGGTATCTGACAACAGGGCTGGCCCAGCTCAGTCAGAACTTTTACATACTGTAGAGGTGGATAAAGTTCCTGTGGTGCACATAAAGAATTTGCTGGGGAAGACAGTCTGGGTTATTCCTGATTCAGGTAAAGGCAAACGCACTCGTGGGATTGCTTTTGCTCAGGGACCCGGATATACTTGGTGGGTAATGCGGGAAGTTGGCAAAGTCTGGTGTGTACCTTAAGGGGATTTAATTTTGGGGGAAAACGGTCAATGAACTCAATTATATGCTATTGCCTGCTATATAACACTTCTATTACCCATCAGCTAGATGCCCATCTTCACCACTCTGGGCTTTGATAAGAAGAAATGTGCTGTCAGCCAAGAATAAAGTTTTTGGGAAATGCCAGCATCATCAGCAGCAGAACTTTCTTCAGGTCACCATCGACTGACCCTGACTTTCCTCCGATCATCACTCCAACAAAGAATGAAATTTGATGAAACCACGATAGTCTACTGTTAGTCTCCACTTTCCATTAGACTTTCGCACTGGCTGTATGGGGCTATTAAAGGGTGAGCATGTCCTGCTGATCACTCTTTTGCTCTCCAGTCTGCTGATCAGCCTATGGATGGGAATCAGGGAGTCTCAGTTGGTGAGATATTGCCACTGGTGCACTGTTGTGGTCGTGAAAAAAGAAACAAGAACCTTACCCTGGGCCCCCCAGCTGATAAACACTAAAACTTTCCCCCACCCCCACTCCTGGAGGGATGGGGAGGACAACTGAAAGAATGTAAATCCCGCAGGTTGAGATAAGAACAGTCCAGTAACTAAGGTACAATACAAAAACCGTTACCATTACCACCAATAATAATGATAAGGGAAATAACAAGGGGAGAGAATACGATTGCTCACTACCCATCAACCGATACCCAGCCCAACCCAAGCAGTGTTCACAGCCTTCTGGGTAACTGCCCCCAGTTTGTATACTGGGCATGATGTGCTATGGTATGGAATACCCCTTTGGCTAGTTTGGGTCAGGTGTTCTGTCTCTGTTTCCTCCCGGCTTCCTGTGCCCCTCCTCACTGGCAGAGCATGAGACTGTGTGTCAGGGACAACAGTTAATGGTCCGTGGTGAAACACACAAAAATAGAAAAGTACTGTTTGGCACGGGTTGTGGGAACGTAACCTTGAAAATAGGGGAGTTAACACTGCTGTTAGCAGAAGGGAGTCTTATACACATGAGATAATGATCTGTGGTGGCTCTTCCCCGAAAGGTCCTGCTTTGGCTCCTCCTTGGAAAGTCCCTGACCCCCAGAGACCCTTCTAGTATAGCTGGCCACTCCTTCCGATGTAGGATGGCCCCCTACATCAGAATGAGTGTGCGTTTTCGCTAGTATAAAAGCCCGAGCCTCATGCAGTGTGGGGAGGCAGAATCTCATACCACCCAGGTCAGCGTTTCCTCTGCAGGGACGCCCGCTAAGGTTGAGCCTGCCACCTCGCACTGTGATGATGTTTCTCGGAGCTGGTTTCCTGATCTTCATCGCATGGTCTTTGGGGTTGATAAGATAACCAAACATCAGAAATATCCTGTACTGTATCTTTTGTTATCTCTATATTTTCCCTGTATTAATAAACTAGTTGTGATTTTTTATTGTGTTGCGTTTCTCTCAACCCGGAATCCTTGAACTTTGGAACAGACTGAAAAAGTCCTTGTTTGAAGTAAACATTACTTAGCAACAACTAAAAACATTGGTATGTTATCAGCACTGCTCTCAGGCTAAAATAGAAAAACACAGCACTGCACCAGCTACTAAGAAGGAGAAAAATTACTGCAACATCTGAATCTGTGACACTTGGCTTCCTGGATGGCTCACCTTCCTGGCTTGACTTACAGGCTTTCCTTGCTGGCTTGGACTGACTTCCTGGCTTGGCTTCCTGACTGCTTCCTTGCTTGTCTTCTTGGCTTCCTGGATTCCTTTCCCGGCTTGGCTTGCCTTCCTGGCTTAGCTTGGCTTCCTGGCTTTCCTTCCTGGCTTGGTATTGCATCCTGGCTTGGCTACCTGGTTTGTGATCCTGGCTTGGCTTCCTGGATGCCTTGGCTACTGGATGGCTCAGCTTCCTGGATTGGCTTCCTGGCTTGGACTGACTTCCTGGCTCAGCTTTCTGGCTTGGCTTGGCTTTCTTGCTTCGCTTCTTGGCTTTCCATCCTGGCTTCGCTTGGCTTCCTGGCTTGGATTTCTTACTTGTCTTTATGGCTTGGATTCCTGGATTGGCTTCCCGGCTTTACTTCCTGCCTTGGCTTACTGGATTGGCTTCCTGGCTTGTGATCCTGGCTTGATTTCCTGGATGGATTCGCTACTTGATAGCTCAGCTTCCTGGATTGGCTTCCTGGCTCGGACTGGCTTCCTGGCTCTGCTTCTTGGCTTGGCTTCTTGGCTTTCCTTCCTCGCTTGGCTTGGCTTCCTGGCTTGGCTTCCTGGCTTGGCTTCTTGGCTTTCCTTCTGGCTTCACTTGGCTTCCTGTCTTGCCTTTCTGTCTTCCTGGCTTCTCTTTCTGTCTTCCTGGCTTCTCTTTCTGGCTTCCTGGCTTCTCTTTCTGGCTCTGATTCCTGCTTTGGCTTCCTGGCTTGGCCTCCTGGATGGCTGAACTTCCTGCCTTGGCTTCCTGGCTTGGCTTGACTTCCTAGTTTGGCTTCCTGGCTTGGTTTCCTGCTTTGGATTCCTGTCTTGACTTCCTAACTTGGCTTTGTGGATGGCTCAGCTTCCTGGTTTGATTTCCTGGCTCTCATTATTGGCTTGGCTTCTCAGATTCCTGGTTTGGCCCCCTGTCTTGGATTTCTGTCTTCCTGGCTTGGTGTCTGCTCTCCTGGCTTGGCTTCTTGCTTGGCTTTCTGCCTCAGCTTCCTGGCTTGGATTCATGTCTTGGCTTCCTGGGTCTGATTCCTGGCTTGGCTACTTGGCTTCCTGCATCTGATTCCTGGCTTGGCTCTTTGGCTTCCTGCCTTGGCTTCCTAGCTTGGCTTATTGGCTTCGCTTGGCTTCCTTTATTGGCTACTCTGCAGTCTGGCTTGGCTTCCCAGCTTGGGTTTCTGGCTTGGCTCAGCTTCCTGACTTGGTTTCCTGCCTTGGCTTCCTGCCTTGACTCCCTGGCTTGTCTTGGCTTCCTGGCTTGGCTTCCTGGCTTGGAGTCCAGGCTTGGCTTATGGGCTTGACTTCCTGGCTTGAATTTTGCCTTGGTTTCCTGGCTTGGCTTCCTGCCATTACTTCATGACTTGGTTTGGCTTCCTTGCTTGGTTGACCTGGCATGTTTTGGCTTCCTGGCTTGGCTTCCTAACTTAGCTTTAATGCCTGCCTTGTCTTCCAGGCTTATCTTCCAGGCTTGGCTTCCCAGCTTGGCTTCTTGGCTGTGTTTCCTGGCTTGGCTTGGCTTCCTGCCTGGGATTCTTGGCTTGTCTTCCTGGATTGGTATGGCTTCGCTTACTACTTGGCTGCTTGGCTTCCTGCCTTGGCTTTCTGGATGGATTGTTTTCTAGGCTTGTCTTCCTAGCTTGTCTTCTGGGATGGTTTGCCTTTCTGGCTTTTCTTCCTGGATGGCTCAGCTTCCTGCCTTTGCTTTCTGGTTTGGCTTCCTGCCTTGGCTTCCTGGATGGTTTGTCTTTCTGGCTTTTCTTCCTGGATGGCTCAGCTTCCCACCTTGGCTTCTAGGCTTGGCTTGGCTTCCTGGTGTGGCTTCCTGGCTTGACTAGTCTTCCTGGTGTGCATTAGCTTCCTAGCTTGGCTTTCCGGCTTCCCAGCTTGACTTTCTGGCTTGGCTTGGCTTCATGACTTGGTTCCCTGCCTTGGCTTCCTGCTTTGAGTTCCTGGCTTGTCTTGGCTTCCTGGCTTGACTTCCTGGATTGGCTTGGCTTCCTGGCTTGGCTTCCTGGCTTGGCTTCCTGGCTTGGCTTGGTTTCCTGGCTTGTCTTGGCTTCCTGGCTTGGCTTCCTGTCTTGCCTTCCTGTCTTGCCTTGGTTTCCTGTCTTTTATTCCTGGCTTGAATTACTGGCTTGGCTTGACTTCCTGCCTTGAGTTCCTGGCTTGGCTTGGCTTCCTGGCTTGGCTTGGCTTGGCTTCCTGGCTTGGCTTCATGGATTGGCTTGGCTTCCTGGCTTGGCTTCCTGGCTGTCTTGGCTTGGTTTCCTGGCTTTTATTCCTGTCTTGAATTACTGGCTTGGCTTGACTTCCTGCCTTGAGTTCCTAGCTTGGCTTGGCTTCCTGGATTGGCTTGGCTTCCTGGCTGTCTTGGCTTGGTTTCCTGGCTTTTATTCCTGGCTTGAATTACTAGCTTGTCTTGACTTCCTAGCCTGGCTTCCTGGCTTGTCTTGGCTTCCTGGATTAGATTTCTTGCTTGGCTTCTTGGCTTGGCTTCCTGTGTTGGCTTGGCTTCCTTGTTTCCATGCTTGGCTTCCTGGATTGGTTTGGCTTCCTGGCTTAGCTTCCTTGCTTGGCTTGGCCTGGCCTCATTTCTTCTCTTCTGGCCTGCCTTCCTGACTTGGCTTCCTGGCTTGGCTTCCTGGATTAGATTCCTTGCTTGGCTTGGCCTGGCCTCATTTCTTCTCTTCCTGTCCTGACTTCCTGGCTTGGCTTCTTGGCTTGGCTTCCTGGATTAGATTCCTTGCTTGGCTTACTACTTGGCTTCCTGGCTTGATTTCCTGGCTTGGTTTCCTGGCATGGGTTTATGGCTTAGCTTCCTGGCTTCCTGACTTCACCTCCTGACTAGGCTTTGGGGTTTGGCTTTTGGGCTTGGCTTCCTGCCTTGGCTTGGTTTCCTGCCTTGGCTTGGCTTCCTGCCTTGGCTTGGCTTCCTGGCATGGATTAGCTTCTTGGCTTGGCTTCCTGGATTGTCTTGGCTTCCTCCTGGCTTGCCTTCCTGCCTTGTCTTCCTGAATGGCTTGGCTTCCTGACTTGTCTTCCTGTCTGGCTCAGCTTCCATCCATGGCTTCCTGACTTGGCTTACTGGCTTTGCTTAGAATACTGGCTTCCTGGATGGCTTATTTTCCTGGCTTGGCTTCATGGTTTGGGTTGGCTTCCTAGCTTGGCTTCCTGGCTTGGGTTCATGGATTGGCTTAGATTCCTGGCTTGACTTCCTGGCTTGGCTTCCTGGCTTAACTTCCTGGCTTGGCTTGTCTTCCTTGTGTGGATTAGCTTCCTGGTTTGGCTACCGTTCTTGACTTCCTGACTTGGCTTTTTTTCCTGGTGTGGATTAGCTTCCTGGTTTGGGTACCTTGCTTGACTTCCTGGATTGTCTTCCTCAATGGCTATTCTTCATGGCTTCTCTTCCTGGCTTGAATTCCTGGCTTCCTGACTTGGCTTACTGGCATGGCTTGGTATAGTGGCTTGGCTTCCTGGATTGTCCTCCTGGATGTCTTGTCTTCTTGGATTCACTTCCTGGCTTGGCTTCCTGGCTTGGCTTCCTGGCTTGGCTTGGCTTCCTGGCATGGCTTGGCTTCCTGGATTTGCTTGGCTTCCTGGCTTGGCTTCCTGGATTTACTTGGCTTCCTGGCTTATCATCCTGGTTTGGTGTTGTGGTTTAAGCTACTACGAAGGAGAAAAATGACTGCTACTGCTGAACCCATGACATTTGGCTTCCTGGCTTGGCTTGGCTTCCTGGCTTTACTTGGCTTCCTGGCTTTACTTGGCTTCCTGGCTTGGCTTCCTGGGTGTCATGTTTTCCTGGCTTCTCTTCGTGGCCTGGCTTCCTGGAATGGCTTTGTGTACTGGCTTGGCTTCCTGGCTTGGCTTGGCTTCCTGACTTGGCTTCATGTATTGGCTTGGCTTCCCTGCTTTGCTTGGCTTGGCTTCCTGGCATGGCTACTTGGCTTGGCTTGCCTTCATGGATTGGCTTGGCTTCCACGCTTGGCTTCCTGGCTTGGCTTGGCTTCCTGACTTGGCTTCATGTATTGGCTTGGCTTCCCTGCTTTGCTTGGCTTGGCTTGCCTTCCTGGCTTGGCTTCCTGGCTAGGCTTCATGGATTGGCTGTGCTTCCTGGCTTGTCTTCCTGGCTAGGCTTGGCTTCCTGGCTTGACTTCCCAGCTTGGCTTTCTGGCTTGGCTTGCCTTGGCTTCATTACTTGGTTTACTGCCTTGGCTTCTTGCCTTGACCTCCTGGCTTGGCTTGGCTTCATTACTTGGTTTTCTGCCTTGGCTTCTTGCCTTGACCTCCTGGCTTGGCTTGGCTTCCTGGCTTGGCTTCCTAGGTTGGATTCCTGGCTTGACCTCTTGGCTTGACCTCTTGGCTTGACTTGCCTTCCTGGCTTGACTTCCTGGCTTGGCTTCGTGGATTGTCTTGTCTTCCTAGCCTGCCTTCCTGGCTTGGCTTCCTGCCTTGGTTTCATGTATTGACTTGGCGTCATTTCTTCTCTTCCTGGCTTGTGTTTCTGAATGGCTTGGCTTTCCTGGCTACCTGACTTCACTACCGGGTTTGACTTATTGGCTTTGCTTCCTGGCTGGGTTGCCTGCCTTGGCTTAATCACTTGGCTTCCTGGCTTGGCTTGGCTTCCTGGCTTGTCTTCCTGGCTTGACTTCCTGGCTTGGCTTCATGGATTGGATTGGCTTCCTGGCTTAGATTCCTAGCTTGGCTTCCTGGCTGGGCTTCGGGGTTTGGCTTATGGATTTGTTTTCCTGGCTGGGTTTCCTGCCTTGGCTTCCTGGCTTGGCTTTCTGGCTTGCCTTGGCTTCGTGGATTGGCTTCTTGGGTTAGCATGTCTTCCTGGCTTGTCTTCCTAGATTGGTTTCCTGGCTTGACCTCCTGGCTTGGCTTGGCTTCTTGCCTTGACTTCTTGGCTTGGCTTCCTGGCTTGGCTTCCTGGCTTAACCTGCCTTCCTGGTGTGTATTAGCTTCCTGTCTTGGCTTCCTGGATTGGCTGGGCTTCCTGGCTTGTCTTCCTGGATTGGCTGGTCTTCCTGGCTTGTCTTCCTGGATTGGCTTGGCTTCCTGGATTGGCTGGTCTTCCTGGCTTGTCTTCCTGGATTGACTTGGCTTCCTGGCTTGGCTTCCTGGCTTGTCTTCTTGGCTTGCCTTCCTGGCTTCGCATGGCTTCCTGGCTTGGCTTCCTGACTTGGGTTCCTATCTTGGCTTCTGGTTTTGTCTTATGGGCTTGGCTTCTTGGCTTGGCATCCTGGCTTAGCTTTCTAGCTTGACCTCCTGGCTTGGCTTGGCTTGCTGTCTTGACTTCCTACCTTGGCTTCCTGGCTTGACCTCCTGCCTTGACTTGGCTTCCTGGCTTTGCTTCCTAACTTGGCATGTCCTTCTATCTTGGCTTACTAGCTTTGATCACTACGTGGCTTCCTGGCTTGGCTTGTCTTCCTGGCTTGTCTTCCTGGATGGCTTGTCTTCCTGGCTTGGCTTCATGGCTTGGCTTCCTGGCTTAAATTTTTGGCTTGTCTTCCTGGCTTGGGTTGGCTTCCTATCTTGGCTTCCTGGCTTGGCATGGCTTTCTAGCTCGGCTTCTTAGCTTGTCTTACTACTTGGCTTCCTGGCTTGATATCCTGGGCTGCATCAAAAGGAGTGTGACCAGCAGGTCGAGGGAGGTGATCCTGCCCCTCTACTCTGCTCTTGTGAGACCTCACTTGGAGTACTGTGTGCAGTTCTGGTGTCCTCAACATAAAAAAGACATGGAACTGTTGGAATAAGTCCAAAGGAGGGCCACGAGGATGATCAGGGGACTGGAGCACTTCCTGTATGAAGATAGTCTGAGAAAGTTGGGGCTGTTCAGCCTGGGGAAGGGAAGGCTGCGTGGAGACCTCATAGCAGCCTTCCAGTATCTGAAGGGGACCTATAGGGATGCTGGGGAGAGACTCTTCATTAGGGACTGTAGTGAGAGGACAAGGGGTAACGGGTTCAAACTTAAACAGGGGAAGTTTAGATTGGATATAAGGAAGAAATTCTTTACTGTAAGGGCGATGAGGCACTGGAATGTGTTGCCCAGGGAAGTTGTGAATGCTCCATCCCTGGCGGTGTTTAAGTCCAGGTTAGACATAGCCTTGGGTGGCATGGTTTAGTAGGAGGTGTCCCTGCCCCTGGCAGGGGGGTTGGAACTAGATGATCTTAAGGTCCTTTCCAGCCCTAACTATTCTATGATTCTATGGTATCCTGGCTTAGCTTCCTTGCTTGTCTTCCTGGCTTGGCTTGTCTTCTTGTCTTGTCTTCCTGGCTTGTCTTCTTGGCTTCCTGACTTCACTTCTGGGTTTAGCTTATTGGCTTTGCTTCCTGGCTGGGTTTTCTGCCTTGGCTTCCTGGCTTGGCTTGGCTTGGCTTCCTCGCTTGGCTTCCTGGATGGCTTGACTTCCTAGATTAGCTTATCATCCTCACTGCGCATGGCTTCCTTGCTTGTCTTCCTGGATGGCTTGTCTTCCTGGCTTGACTTCCTGGCTTGGCTTGGCTTCCTGGCTTAGTTTCCTGGATTGTCTTCCTAGCTTGTCTTGGCTTCCTAGCTTGGCTTACTGGCTTCCTGACTAGGCTTTGGGGTTTGTCTTATGGGCTTGGCTTCCTGGCTTGGCTTGGCTTCCTGACGTATATTAGCTTATTGGCTTTCCTTCCTGGCTTGGCTTTCTGTACTGGCTTGGCTTCCCAGCCTGTCTTTCTCAAATGTCTTCCTGAATGGCTCAGCTTCCTGCCTTGGCTTCCCACCTTGGCTTCCTGGCTTGGCATGGCTTCCTATCCTGGCTTCATACCTTGGCTTACTACTTGGCTTCCTGGCTTCCTACCTTGGCTTACTACTTGGCTTCCTGGCTTCCTGGCTTGGCTGCCTGGCTTGGCTTCCTTACTTGGCTTAGAATCCTTGCTTGTCTTCCTGACTTGTCTTGGCTTCCTTGCTTGGCTTCCTGGCTTGGCTTCCTAGCTTGGCTTCCTAGCTTGGCTTCCTGGCTTCCTGACTTCACTTCTGGGTTTGGCTTATTGGCTTTACTTCCTGGATGGGTTTTCTGCCTTGGCTTCCTGGCTTGACTTGGCTTCCTGGCTTGACTTAGCTTCCTGGCTTGGTTTCCTGGCTTGGCTTTGTTTCCTGGCTTGGCTTCCTGGATGGCTTGGCTTCTTCGATGGCTCAGCTTCCTGGCTTGGCTTTTTGGCTTCTTCACTTGGCTTTACTTCCTGGCTTGGATTTATGGCTTCCAGGCTTCTTGGCATAGCTTTCTGGCTTGGCATGGTTACCTGGCTTAGAGTCCTGGATTGGCTTCCTGCCTTGGCTTCGTTGCTTGGCTTGGATTCCTGGCTTGGTTTCCAGGCTTGGCCTGGCTTCCTGATTTGTCTTCCTGGCTTGGCTTGACTTTCTGGATTAGCTTCTTGGCTTGGCTTCCTAACTGCTTCCTGGCTTCGTGGCTTCCTGGCTTGTCTTGGTTTTCCTTGCTTGGCTTTGCTTTCTAACTTGGCTTCCTGGATGGCTCAGCTTCTTTGCCTGTCTTCCTGGCTTGGTTTGACTTCCTTGCTTGGCTTCCTGGCTTCTTGACTTTGCTTCCTGACTTGGGTTGGCTTCCTGGCTTGGCTTCCTGGATGGTGTGGCTTTCTGGCTTGACTTCCTGGATGGCTTGGCTTCCTGGATGGTGTGGTTTCCTGGCTTGACTTCCTGCATGGCTTCCCCTCTTGGCTTCCTGTCTTGGCTTGACTTCCTGGCTTGGCTTCCAGGCTTGGCTTCCTGGCTTGGCTTAGGCTTCCTGGCTTGGCTTAAGCTTCCTGGCTTGATTTCCTGGCTTCTCTTTCATTGTTCTCAGTGTAGTTTTTAATAGCCCATTATACTGTTCAATTTTTCCAGATGGTGTTGCATGATAGTGGATGAGATATACCCACACGATGCTCTTTGGCCCATGTGTCTCTAACATTGTTCCATGTGAGAAATGGTCCTATATAAAAACTTAAGCTCAGGGTAGACACAAAAGTGAAGCAGTTACTTATTAATGTTTTTGCAAAAATGAGTGTTCTAGCAAGTAGGTACACACAGAAAAAGCAGAACTAATTTATATTTCCTATCCCATCCGCAAGTTCCCTCCCTTGTTTCCCCATTGGTTGGGTACTCCAAGGTTTACAGCCTATCCGGCGAGTTTAATATACATGCTAACTGTCCCGCCTCTGTTTACATCTCCCCATACTCGATTTTGTATGCCCCTTCGTCTTATTTATTTATCTCCTTTTATGGTTCAATTTCATAATTCTCTGGCATACATGTGGTACCCCAACTTCCTGTTTAACCAGCCTGCACCTGCTTAGTTTCATAGGTTTGTCCTGGGTTCAGCAGTAGCAGTCATTTTTCTCCTTTTTAGTAGCTGGTACAGTGCTGTTTTTTTGACTTTCAGCCTGGGAACAACAGTGATAACACCAATGGTTTTAGTTGTTGCTCAGTAATGTTTACTCTGACCAAGGACTTTCTGAGTCTCATGCTCTGCCAGGGAGGAGGGGAAGTCAGGAGGAAGCAGAGACAGGACACCTGACCCAAACTAGCCAAAGGGGTATTCCATACCACAGCACATCATGCCCAGTATATAAACAGGGGGCAGTTACCCGGAAGGGCTGGATCACTGCTCGCGTCAGGCTGGGTATCAGTCGGTGGGTGGTGAGCGCTTGTATTGTCTTCCCTTGTYATTTCCCTTATCATTATTATTATTGGTGGTAGCAGTAGTGGTTTTGTGTTATACCTTAGTTACTGGACTGATCTTATCTCAACCCATGGGAACTACAGTCTTTCAGTTCTCCTCCCCATCCCTCTGGGAATGGGGGGAGGAAGGAGGGGGGGAGTGAGAGAGCGGCTGCGTGGTTCTGAGTTACCAGCTGGGCTTAAACCACAACAATCGGATAGATCGTCTCTCAATTGTTTGAACTCCTGGGACAGTTTTTCCAAAGCTGAAATGACGGAAGGGGTGAGACTGTCTTCGAACTCTCAGAGTTGATGAATCATTTCATCCACTGTTGGTGGTACTATGTCATTCCAGGTTATAGCTGTTAATGAGTAGGATATGAGGATGGTGCATTCTGTGTAATTTTCTACCACATGGGTCTTGTACATTCAACTTCATCTGGATCTATGGGTGCATTCCTGGCATCTGGTTTACGATAGATCATCTCTACAATGGCAGATTCCCTCAGAGACTGGATGCCTTTCTCTAGAGTAGTCCACTTGGCCAAACAACTCATAAAATTGTCCTTGTACGGAAAGTTTTCTTTCACAGCTGCCAAGAGCTGCCTCCAAAGGCTGAGGGACCGTTTCTCTCTTGCTATTGTTTTGTCAATTCCCCCTTCCCTAGCAAGTGATCCCAGCTGCATGGCTTCCCTACCTTCCAGTTCTTGACCGTCAGCCCCATTGTCCCAGCATTGGAGCAACCAGGTGATGATGTTCTCCCCTGGTTGATGGGTAAAATCTTTTTTGCATATTCCGTAGCTCGGTTGAGGTCCAGGGTCGGGAAGTCACCTCTTCTTCTTCCTCTTCCTCTGAATCATGTAATAATAACTCCTGATCAAATGCTGTCCCATGTAGTAAGTGCATTGTTTCTTCATCTTTCTTCACTGTATGGGTTGCTTTTTTTTGCCTCTTTTTTGCTTTTCCCCTTGCATACAGGAACAACCGATATTTGCATGAATTGGTTCTTTGGTTTAGCTGCAGTGATTATCACTGTGGTTGGAGTGGCTGCAGTAACTTTTGTCAAGGTTTGTGCAGCCACTGTTTCGGGTTTGAGTAGCGGCAGCAGCTGTGCTGTCTCTTGCTGTCGGGGTTTGGACAGCTACTGTACTTGTCACTGTGTTTGGTGTAGTTGCTGTGCTTAGAATTGGATTAGCTGCATTGTCTGTTGTAGTCAGAGTTTGGGTAGCTGATGTACTTGTCACTGGGGCCGGTGCAGTTGCTGTTCTTGGAGCTGGAGCAGCTGCTCTGTCTGTTGTGGTTAGAGTTTGAGTAGCTGCTGTAATTGTCGCTGGGGTTGGTGTAGTTGCTGTATTTGGAGTTGGATTAGCTGCATTGTCTGTTGCTTTGCCATCAGATCCAGAGAAGTTTTTTTCCCTTTGAAGGTGCTGGATAGTGTTGAACAGGGCTCTGTAAGCATAGGGCAAGCCCCAGCACCTTGCCATGATTTGTCCCTCTCTGGTATGACCAGGAGGACAACACACCTCCTTTAAGTGTTTTAAGAGTTTTTCTGGATTTTGCACTTGTTCAGTGGTGAAGTTCCAAAGCACTGGAGGGGCCCGCTGGCCTAGATACTTGTCCATACTATCCCACACACCCTGCCACTCATGACTATCCAGCCTCAGGGAAAATCTCTTGGTCCTCCTATATCGCCGTCTAACCCTAGACAAGACCCCGACTCTGCATAACTCTCGGGACCAGACGAAATGGTCATGGGTAAAACACACTCAGTATGCCAACATGGCGATCCCCATCTCAAACAGCAGGCAGGTCTCAAGGGTATCCAAAGGCCATTCAAAAGCTTCAGAACTCTCAAAGGATGCTGTAAACGGTCTGGTGGGGGAGCTGGGAGCATAAAAGAATGTCTCCTTCACGGGTTGACCAGCCGAGGAGGGGAAAAAAAGATGTGTAAGTTCTCAGCACTTTTATTATGCGCCTCCCAAAGTATAGAGGTGGTGACCACACTGGGAACGAAAGCCAATTCAATTTCATGATCAATGAGTCTTTTGTATTACTAGTCATTACCATGAAGTACAGTGAAACAAGAACCTTAGCCCAAGTCCCCCAGCCAATAAACTCTAAAACAGTAAATACTGGCTGTAAGTAAGGTACAACATGCTGAAACTGAGATCAAGAGCAATAAATTTGAGAGCCAATAAATCAGCATTGTGACAAGTGACTATTAATCAGAAGCAATGAATGCTTATCATAAATATGATTAGACACACTCGGGTCATATCTGTCCTTATGTCAACCCTTCGTGCCCCACATTGGGTTCCACAATGAACTGTCACAGTTTAAGCCCAGGTGGTAACCCAGAACCATGCGGCCACTCTCTCACTCCCCTCCCCCCCTTCCTCCCCCCACTCCCAGAGGGATGGGGAGGAGAACTGAAAGAATGTAACTCCCATGGGTTGAGATAAGAACAGTCCAGTAAATAAGGTATGACCCAAAACCACTACTACTACCTCCAATAATAATAATGATAAGGGAAATAACAAGGGAAGAGAATACAACTGCTCAACACCTGCCGACCGATACCCAGCCCGACCAGAGCAGCAATCTAGCCCTTCCGGGTAACTGCCCCCAGTTTATATAGTGGACATGACGTGCTGTGGTATGGAATACCCCTTTGGCTAGTTTGGGTCAGGTGTCCTGTCTCTGCTTCCTCCTGACTTCCCCTCCTCCCTGGCAGAGCATGAGACTCAGAAAGTCCTTGGTCAGAGTAAACATTACTGAGCAACAACTAAAACCATTGGTGTTATCATTGTTGTTCCCAGGCTGAAAGTCAAAAACACAGCACTGTACCAGCTACTAAAAAGGAGAAAAATGACTGCTACTGCTGAACCCAGGACATGGTGTGACTTCATTCAGGCCACCATAGTCTACTGTTAGTCTCCACTCTCCATTAGATTTTTGCACAGGCCTTATGGGGCTATTAAAGAGTGAGTGGGTCCTGGTGATCACTCCTTGACTCTCCAGTCAATGGATCAGCCTATGGATGGGAATCAGGGAGTCTTGTCTGGGGCGATATTGCCACTGGTGAACTGCTATAGTTGTGATTGGCACTTTTTGTTCTTCGATCTTCAGCAACCCCACAACAGAAGGATCTTCTGAGAGACCAGGAAAGGTAAATAGCTGCTTAATTTCCTCCATCTCCAAGACAGCGATACCAAAAGCCCATTGGCACCCTTTTGGGTCTTTGAAGTACCATCTACTGAGGTAATCTATGCCAAGGATGCATGGAGTCTCTGGACCCGTCAGTAGGTTGCTTTTGCCACTCCTTCCCAGGTAGGCTGATTTCAGCCTCTAGTACAGTCAATTCTTGGGATCCTCCTGTCACTCCAGAAATAGAAATGGGTTCCCCCCCTTGATGGCTTGATGGCGTCCAGATACACTGTGCACCAGTATCTACTAGAGCCTTATACTCCTATGGGACTGATGTGCCAGGCCATCTTATCCACACAGCCCTGTAAACCCAGTTTTCTCTCTCCTCCGCCTGGCTGGAGGCAGGGCCCCTCTAATAGTGATCATAAGAGTCTCCACTTAAGTCTTGTAGAAAGGGATTAGTATTCCTTATCACAATAGCTGGAGTAAAATCAGCTCTTCCACTCCATCTGGGAATCTGGTCCCCAAAGACTGGAGCAGAAACTTTCATGAGAGGATCATCCTTGACTGTTGTTCTCTTCAATTCACGCATGCTTTCCTCCAGAACTGAGGCAGGTTTTCCATCCCACTTCCTCATGTCTTCTCTGTGATCTCGCAGTTAAAACCATAGAGTGGCCTGTGGCATTGATTCATAGAACTCGCTAAGATCTTGCCAGCAAATTTTAAGTTGTCAAGTAGGTATTCTTTATTGCAGTGCTGGGAGACACTGTGGATAGCTCCTCCTAGCGACTCTGCCAAACCTCACACAGACTGTGGTTATTTTGTTACTTAACATATGTATTCATTAAACGACTGTCATGGGTTCAGCAGCAGCAGTCATTTTTCTCCTTCTTGGTAGCTGGTGCAGCGCTGTGGTTTTGATTTTGGGCCTGGGAACAGCGCTGATAACACCAGTGTTTCGGTTACTGCTTAGTGATGTTTTGGTCTGACCAAGGACTTTTTGAGTCTCATGCTCTGCYAGGGAGGAGGGGAAGTCGGGAGGAAGCAGAAACAGGACACCTGACACAAACTGACCAAAGAGGTTATTCCATACCACAGCACGTCATGCCCAGGATGTAGAACAGAGAGCAGAGACCTGGAAGGGTGGGGGTGCACTACTTGGTCGGGCTTGGTATTGGGTGGTGGGCAATTTCTATTCTTTCCTTGTATTTGCCTTGTCATTATTATTATTGGTGGTAGCAGTAGTGATTTGTGTTATACTTTAGTTACTAAACTGTTCTTATCCCATCCTGTGGGAGTTGCATTCTTTTCGATTCTCCTTCCCATCCACCCGGGAGCTGGGGGAAAGAAAGAGGGGGAAGTGAGTGAGAGAGAGACTGCGTGAGTTAGAGAGGCTTAAACCACGACAACGACATACCTATTCATTAACCATCTGAGAACCACTTTACATAATTCCACACCCATTTCTGCGTGTGCACAACAACGTGGTAGTGGTCTTTGTGGGTCGCTTACTTCTTCTAAGAATCTTCATCAATTAGCTGCACCTTGAACTCTTATTCTGGTAATCTTTGAAGCATTTGCAGTAGATAAATGCTTGCACCTGCTTAGTTAGCTTGTTAACACTGCAGGCATAATCATCCTGTTCTTCTACTTATCAGTTACCTTAGGTGCAGCACATCCTTGACATCTGCTATTTTCACATACTCTTCATCCGCATGTCCTGTTTCTCTTACAATTATTTTTGTACTAATGCCATAAAGACCTGAAACTACACCAACTACTACGATTTATCTTATGCAAGGATTCTCATTATGTTCTTTGCCTGCATTCTGACTAGTTTTTATGAAACATTAACCTAAGTTACTTTCCATTGCTATTGTTACAAAGCCCTCAAACTTAACATTATTTAGAACTGAATTTTCTTATTTACAAAAGATTATATTTCATTTTGTACTTCCTTGTATCAAATCCCCCCTTTTTCTTTCCTCTTGCAAATTCTTTTTCAAGTTTCTTTAAATTATTTCATTGTTGTTTAAAATTTTTCTGAAATATTTTTCCGTTTCTACCTGGTACCTTCGTTTCTTTTTCGTTATTCGTTATTCATCATTGACTGAAACACTGAAAGAAACATTGAACTGAAATACAAGTGACTATTACTAGAATTATCGATATTATTACTCCAGTAAACAACTGCCTTAACCAGGACAGATTTGGTAACCAAGAGGTCAGTCCTTTCCAGATTTCCTCAAATCCCCATGAGGTATCATCTTTAGCAAATTCGTGCAACACCTTAACTTGTTCCCATACCTCTTTTAGATCAGTTGCGATTCTTCCACTTTGATCTACGTAAGAACAACAACTATCATTGATTACTGAGCAAACTCCTCCCTGTGAGGCTAGCAATATTTCCAAGGCCATTCAATTTTGTAAAGGTACTTTGCATAAACTAGATAATTCCTCCTGTACTGTTTGGATAGCATCTATTTTTCTATCTTCCATATTTTCTACACTTTCTGATATATTCAAAGTGGTCTTTTCTAACTCACACCTAACAATGGGATAAACCATTGGACAAAGCTATGAAAGGCTGGTTTTCATTCAGCTATTGGATTGTAACCTCATTTGATTCATTTGACAAAACTCCTAATCCATGTTCCAGAAGGTTGTGCGTTAACAATTGTGAGATTAGGGACTACTGCACCTAAGGTGCGCGCTCCTTATCCAGTTAAAGGGTAATGCTTTATATGCATTTTCTCCACATAACCGGTACCATCCTTTCCCTTCAGGGACAGGCCACCACCGGCCTGTGAACCAACCAAACCAACCAATATTTATAGTATGGTTACAATTTGAAAAATTTCCCACAAAAGTTGTAGAACCTAAATAGTCTATCTTTCCCATCCCTTCTGGTGGGCTACAACTCTGTATACAGGTACAATATTTTTCACTTGGATTGGGGTTTATTATTCTGAGTCCTTGTTTTTGAGTGTGGTTCCCAAAGAAGCTAGTATTTTCCCATAAATTAATTCCTGATATATTGTAGCGGATAGGAATGCCAATTAAGGGGATCTCAAATTTTTCTCCTGATTTAG
>CABHOG010000131.1:86677-103317 GCA_902168055.1 Aratinga solstitialis | reverse complement strand
GTAATACAAAGCAAAGGAAAATTAACATGTTGCGACACCTGAATGAATATGCATACCTTGGTACAATAAATATAGTACATTGTCACTTCCCTGGTGTGCGTGTTGGTGGAGCAGTGACTCCCCGCACACCCAGCGCTGCTTTGCTTATTACCTCTTTGTATTAAATTGCAATAAATTACCTTTGATTTTATAATTGGACTTCGATCATTTATAACAACAGTCATATAAATCCAAATCATGATTGACAGAGTTTCATATGTGTAGGTTCTGAAGACTCGACATGCCATATTTTCTCTGATTCTGGTGCCTTCTTAATTCTTGAGTAATGTATCCAAGCAGGCTGTTCTTTTATCTTAATTGCAGTGAAAGTAGTCAGCAAAATTTGATATGGTCAACTCCATTTTTCTTCAAGAGGGTCACCTGCAAAATTTTTAATATAAACCCAATCTCCTGGGGCTACTCCTTTCTTTTCATAGGAATATAACCAAAAGGGCTTAGTCACATCCGGAAGCCCCAAAGGGGGAGCTCTCATGAGTTCTATTTTTAGATGTTTGAATGCTTTCTCAGCTTGATCAGTCCACTCCAGAATGGAAGGATTTCCTTTCAACAGTTCATATAATGGTCTTACCAGGATACCATAACCATGGATCCAGAGCTGGCAGTACTACTACTGGATGAATATCTTCCACAATTTTGTTGATTGCCCTTAAATCCTGAACTATCCTATAACTTTTTCCATCAGGTTTCTTTGCTGGTAAGATAGGGATGTTATATTCTGATTCACATTCAATTAACAATCTATGTCTTAAAAATTTATTAATGATTTCTTTGATTCCCCTCCAATCCTCTAATCTTAAGGGATATTGTTTTATCTGAACTGGGTGGGCTCCCCTTTTTATTTCTACTTTAACAGGCAAAGCATTTTTCGCCTTACCTGGAACTTCAGATGCCCATACTCCCAGATATACCTGATTAAAGATTTCTTCTATTTCAGGGAGGTCCTCCTGTTCGCTTTTCTGTGGAATTAAGGATAAACTCAGAACTTCAATTAATTGTTTGTCTTTAACTCTTAATTCCATTTCTCCTTCCTTAAAAGTTATGGTTGCTTCCAAATGTTCTAATAAATCTCACTCTAGTGAAGATTTTGGAGAATTCGGCATGTATAAAAATTTATGCATTCCTATTTGTTTTCCCAATTTGTACTCTAAAGGTTTCAAAAAGAATGCTTTTTCTTGGCAGCCAGTAACTCCCACAACTGTAACAAATTCTGTTCCCTCTGGAGTCAAACTCTGATTGAACACCGAATAAGTTGCTCCTGTATCCACTAAAAATTCCACCTCATTTTATCTAGTCCCTAGCTTTAATTTAACCAGTGGATCCACTAGGGTAGATTCCCCAGGTCCCCGTCTAGATCCAATTCAGTCACTGGAGCCACCTGGTGGGGATTCCTTTTAGGGCAATCTCGCTTCCAATGTCCAAACCCCCTGCAGTATGCACACTGTTCCGGCCCCACAGGAGAAGAATTTACTCCTCCACCCCTGCCTGACATTCCTCCTCTACCTCTGCCTCGTCCTCTCATATTAGTCCCTCTACCGGTTTCTACTTGTCCCAAGGCTGCCACAGTAGCCGTGGCTATAGCATGACCCAGCTTTTTCTTCTCTACCTGTTCCCGATTACTATACACTCTCCATGCTTCTTCTATCAATATTTCTATATTACAGTTATCTGGTTCTTTAAATTTATGAAGCTTCTTTCTAATATCTTCTGATGATTGCCCTAAAAAGAAATTGATTATCTGGTGCTTCCCTTCCTCTGAGGAGGGATCTAATGTAGTGAACTTTCTCATTGCTTCTTTCAACCTGTCCAGAAACTCAGTTGGTGTTTCGGTTTGCCCTTGTTTTATAACAAATAGGGCTGACCAATTTAATGGTTTTGGAATTATCCAGTTTTGATACCTTTTCAGAGCAGCATAATCCATAGGCACATCACAATCCCAGTCTGGTATTGTGGTGGGAATATGATCTACTCTGCCTGCTAATGCTCCTGAGTAATCTGAGCACTGAGTGCAGGCAGTTTTTAACACCAGCTGTTTTTCCATTTCAGTTAATGCATCCAGCATTACATCAATATCTCCCCAGTCAGGATCCTGGCTTTTAACAATCAACTCAAACCTTTTTGCCATTCCTATTGGATCATCCCAATAGTCTTTCACAACCAACTTCCAAGCATCTAAATCTCCCATCGAAAAATTCACCTTTATTCTTGTCTGACCCTCCAGTCCCATTGCCTGCCTTAAAGGTGCCTGAGTTACCAGTCCTGTTTTACTACTAATGTGTGCAGCGATTGGGGTAACATTTTCATGTCCTTCTGCTCTGTTGTCAGCAACAGGAACCTCTTCCTCATTGTCAATATCAGAAGGATTCTGGGCAGGGGACGCTCTTCCTGGAGGTTTAGGTGAGACATAATCCTCTACCCTATCTTCCTCCTTTTCCCTTAAACACATTTCTCCAATATCACATCCTGAACAACACCTCTCCAGCTTAGGTTTCTGTCTTTCCCTGTCCTTTTCCAAATCCGTAATTAAGGGGTCTGGCAGAGCTATATTAATTCCACATTCCTTCTGCCACTCCAGGTGGTTTCTTAATGTGAAAAACATATTTGCATACATCACCTCATCCCATTTTCCTTGTCGTCTTAAAAACAACATCAACTGCAGTAAGGTATTATAGTTCAAAGTTCCAGTTTTAGGCCATTTTTCCTGATCCTCCAAAATATACAATGGCCACCACTGATTACAAAATTTTTCCAATGTTTTCTCATTTACTGAGCCCCCAGGAAACCCTTCCAGTTCTTTCCAATGTGCCAAAATGCACCCTAAAGGACTCTTCTTCAAGATCTCTCCACTCTGCCGATTTCCCATTATCAAGCTCACATTCACACACACACATGGGATCCCACAGACACACCCCCCACAGTTGCAACACTTGAGACAGAAACAGACTAAATTCTATCAAACAACAATTAATAACAGTTATAACAACCTGTCACCAATACCAAAATCACAAAACCAAAATCATCACTATAACAAGCCACAACATAAGTCAAATACCAGTAAAATACAACCACATTCTCGCATATGACTTCTCCTATGCCTTACGGAACAATTCAGAATGTATACCTGTATACCAAATGGAAGCCAGCAGCCGGGTATATGCCTTTACCTATGAGATTTTCCTATCCCAATTTATGGAAGGCTTTCTTATTCCTGTGTAGGCCTTACGGAAGAGTAACCACGTTCCTGTGTTGGACGTCTCCTACGCCTTATGGAACGCTAACCCGCATTCCTGCATAGGACGTCTCCTATGCCTTACAAAATGCCACAAAATAAAATAATCAAAAGAATGCCTTTACAGTGATGGTGATGGTCCTTGTCTGCTCCCGCAGTGATCCGAGTGAGTCGAGGGATCCCTCCAGTGAAATTTGTCCCAGGGGCCCTAGGGAGCCCTGTCCTCAGCAGGTCCTACAGCCGAGCAGAGAGGGTCCCATCTGGGGTGCCAAATTGATTCAGAGAAAACTCCAGGAACAAACTTGCCAACAAAGATTTCAAGTTGACAAGCAGGTATTCTTTATTGCGGCGCCGGGAGACATGGGGGATAGCTCCTCCTAACGTGTGTCTCCCTGTATTGCTACACAGGCCATCCTGATACAGTCACTGGCCATACATACATATTCAAGAGGCTACACATGAATTACATCATTTTCCAGAAAGTTTCCGCATACATGCAAAAATGTGATGGTGGTCTTTGAGAGTCGTTTACTTCTTCCAACAATCTTCATAACTGCTGGCAGTCTTTGAAGCACCAGCTTAATTAACATTACAACCATGCTGTCCTTCTACTTATCAGTTAGTTTAACTGCTCCCATCCTGGACATCTGCTAGTCCGGGAGTATCCAGATACTCCACAGTAGATATCTACACCAGCTTAATGGGTTCATTAACACCACAAACATAGCAATCATCCTATCCCTCCACCCATCAGCCAGTTTAACTGTGCCCATCCTGGACATCTGCTAGTCCCAGATACTCCCCATCCCCAGGTCCTGTTTTTCTATTGTTTTTCTTACACTTTTTGTACTAAGGTCGTAAGGACCTAAAACTATGTCAACTACCTTCAAGCACTTCAGTTATTTTCCATTACAAAGCCATCAAACTTAATGTTACTTAGAACTGATTGCATTTTGTGCTTTTGTGCCTCCTTGTCTCAGCTTCCTGGCTTGCCTTGGCTTCCTGGCTTAGCTTCATTTCTTAGCTTGGCTTCATGGCTTGGCTTCTTCTCTACCTAACTTGGCTTCCTGGCTGGGCTTCTAGGCTTGGCTTCTTGGCTTCCTGTCTTGGCTTGGCTTCCCATATTCCTGGCCTGGCTTCCTGGCATGTCTTGGCTTCCTGGTTTTGCTTCTTGCCTTCCTTGCTTGGCTCCTTGGCTTCCTGGCTTGGCTTCCTTGCTTGGCTTCCTGGCTTCCTGGCTTGGCTTGGCTTCCTTGCTGGGCTTCTTGGCTTTCTGTGTTGGCTTCCTGGCTTTGCTTCTTGGCTTTCTGTGCTGGCTTCCGGGCTTTGCGACTTGTCTTCCTTGCTTGGCTCCTTGGCTTCCTGGCTTGGCTTCCTTGCTTGGCTTCTTGGCTTTCTGTGTTGGCTTCTTGGCTTTCTGTGTTGGCTTCTGTCATGGGTTCAGCAGCAGCAGTCATTTTTCTCCTCCATGGTAGCTGGTGCAGGGCTGTGTTTTTGACTTTCGGCCTGGGAACAGCGCTGATAACACCAGTGTCTTGGTTACTGCTTAGTGATGCTTTGGTCTGACCAAGGACTTTCTGAGTCTCATGCTCTGCCAGGGAGGAGGGGAAGCCAGGAGGAAGCAGAGACAGGACTCCTGACCCAAACTGACCAAAGAGGTTATTCCATACCACAGCATGTCATGCCCAGGATGTGARAACGGAGAGCAGAGACCTGGAAGGGTGGGGGTGCACTGAGTGGTCGGGCTTGGTATCGGGTGGTGAGCAGTTGTATTCTCTTTCCTTGTATTTGCCTTGTCATTATTATTATTGGTGGTAGCAGTAGTGGTCTTGTGTTATACTTTAGTTACTAAACTTCTTATCTCAACCTGTGGGAGTTGCATTCTTTTGATTCTCCTCCCCATCCACCTGGGAGCGGGGGGTAAGAAAGAGAGGGGAGTGAGTGAGAGAACGGGATGCGTGATTTACAGCTTAAACCACGACAGCTTCCTGGCTTGACTTTTTGGCTTCCTAGCTTGGCTTCCTGGCTTGGCTTCTTGCCTTCCTTGCTTGGCTACTTGGCTTTCTGGCTTGGTTTCCTGGGTTGGCTTCTTGGCTTGGCTTGTTGTCTTCCTGGCTTAGCTTCCTTTCTTACCTTGTCTCCATGGTTTGACTTTTTCTCTTCCTGGCTTGTATTCCTGGCTGGGCTTCTGGGCTTGGCTTCTTGGCTTCCTGGCTTCCTGGCTTGGCTTGGCTTCCTGGCTTGGCTTCCTTTCTTATCTTGGCTTCATGGCTTGGCTTCTTCTCTTTCTGGCTTGTCTTCCTGGCTGCACTTCTTCTCTTTCTGGCTCGGTTTCTTGGCTTGGCTTCTTGGCTTCCTGGCTTGGCTTGGCTTGGCTTCCCTGCTTGCCTTGGCTTTCTGGATTCCTGGCTTGGATTCCTGGCTTGGTTTCTTGGTTTCCTTGCTTGAATTCCTGGCTTGGCTTCTTGGCTTCTTTGCTTCCTTCCTTCTCTTCCTTGCTTGGCTTAGCATCCTGGTTTGGCTTCCTGTCTTCCTAATTTGGCTTCCTGGCTTGGCTTCTTGGCTTCCTGGCTTCCTTGCCTGGTTTCCTGGCTTGGCTTCCTAGCATCCTGGCTGGGCTTCCTGGCTTCCTGGCTTGGCTTCCTGTGTTGGCTTCCTGGCTTGGCTTCTTGGCTTCCTAGCTTGGCTTCCAGGCTTGGCTTCTTGGCTTCCTGGCTTAGCTTTGCTTCATGCACTGGCTTCTTGACTTCCTGGCTTGGCTTCGCTTCATGCACTGGCTTCTTGACTTCCTGGCTTGGCTTCCTGGCTTGGCTTACTTGCTTGGCTTCTTGGCTTTCTGGCTTGGCTTCTTTGAGAGACTGAATTGAAATCAGACTCCACCCTCCGTTGTGTGAAAGATTGGTATGGGAAGCTGAGGTGGAATTCCGCCATCCATTGACTGAGAGACAGGTGGGAGGAGCTGAGATAAGACTCTTCTGACCATTTTCTCTAGAATTGGTGTGAGGAATTGCTGCCCATTATCCCAAGAATTGCTGTAGACATGCAGTTTAAGAGCTGGCTGCAAGACCAGCAAAATTGGTCCACCAGGTATGTGCAGTACCTGACATTAAGAACAGAGGTAGTTCCCCCAACACATAATAAAAGGAGTAAAAGTTAATCACCAGGAGGACACCTCCCTGAGGACACCCACCACGAGGACAGCTACAGACTCTTGAGGACACTCTGCTCTGATACCATCTACAGACCCTGGAGGACTCCCACCACCAAGGACAAAGACTACGGAACCCCAGGACACCGCTGGATCCATGGTGGCGACTATCTTCCTCTGCATCCCAAATTCTTGCTTCATTTCTATCTTTTTTTCCAATCTGTCCTATCGCTATTTCCTTTTTTATAATAATTGTCTTTTGTAATAAGCCAACCGATCGATTTCAGTACTTGACCTTGTTTGTGTCTTAATTTCACTCTTGGGATCTTGAAAAAAAAGGTCTGACACTGCGGTTTTCTCCAATGGGACCCTGGAAGCTGCCTGCCTAGGTTCGGCTTCCTGTCTTGACTTTGTAATTGTCATGGTTTAACCCTCTATAACTCACGCAGTCGCTCTCTCACTCACTCCCCCCGCTTTCTTCCCCCTGCTCCCGGAGGGATGGGAAGGAGAATCGAAAGAATGCAACTCCCACAGGTTGAGAAAAGAACAGTTTAGCAACTAAGGTATAACACAAATCACTACTGCTACCACCAATAATAATAATGACAAGGCAAATACAAGGAAAGAATACAATCGTCCACCACCTATACCCAGCCCGACCACTCAGTGCACCCCCACCCTTCCGTGTCTCTGCCCTCCATTTTTACATCCTGAGTATGACGTGCTGTGGCATGGAATAACCTCTTTGGTCAGTTTGGGTCAGGTGTCCTGTCTCTGCTTCCTCCCGGCTTCCCCTCCTTCCTGGCACAGCATGAGACACAGAAAGTCCTTGGTCAGACCAAAGCATCACTAAGCAGTAACCGAAACACTGGTGTTATCAGTGCTGTTCACAGGCTGAAAGTCAAAAACACAGTGCTGCACCATCTACCAAGAAGGAGAAAAATGACTTCTGCTGCTGAACCCAGGACAGTATCCACCCCTTATTCCATACCATTCACGTCATGCTCAGATCCCACATTTTCAATATACCATCACATGTATATGTATACATCCACACACACACACAGAGGGAGAGAGAGATCATACCTCACTGCATAGACCAATCCATATAAAGCTGCTGAGTCCATTCGGTCCGTGATGTCGGGCTCCATCTCTTGTAACATTCTTTCAGAGCAGGGGAGGCTGTGTGCACTGTTCACACTCATGAATAACCTGGGCAATAGTGTCCATTGCTAAGTCCACCCCTTGATCATGAGTCCATCTGTATGCTGCATCTCTGTCCTGATGGCCTGAAGTGTCATGGGCCCACCAGGCTCAAAGTAATTCACCCTCCCCTCCATCAGTTTCTGCAGCTTGTCACTGGGGACTCCATACAGCTGCCTTCCATCTCCGACGCTTCCAAAGCACTGGAGGGGCCCAGTGGACTAGATACTCGCCCATACTGTCCCACACACACTGCCACCCATGACTGTCCAGCCTTGGCGAAAATCTCTTGGTCATCCTACATCGTAGTCTAACCACAGACAAGGCCCACAGCCCACTCTGCTTAACTCTCGGGACCAGACAAAATGGTTGTGGGTAAAACACACTCTGTATGCATGCCACCATGCTGATCCCCATCACAATCAGCAGGCAGGTCTCAAGGGTACCCAAAGGCCATTCAAACCCTTCAGAACTCTCAAATGAGGCTGCTGTACTTGTCACTGGGGCTGGTGTAGCTGCTGTGCTTGTTGGCTCTCTCACCACCAGCCGCTCTTTGTCTGAGTCCAGATCTTCCTCCTCTGCCTTGCTGGGAAGTGCTGCGTGGTCTCCTGCATCCTCCTGGGGCTCGGGATCGCGGGGCTCTGTGGGCAGCTGCCAGGGGATGCTCTCGGCTGCCGCGGGGCTGGGCTCGGCCGCAGGGCTCAGCTCCTCCATTGTCTCCTCCCCCAGCTCAGCAGCTGCCGGGCTGGGCTCGGCGGGGGGGCTCAGCTCCTGGTTCCCGGGGCCGTGCTTCCAGGCCGTTTCGGAGGCCGGTGGCTCCCGGGGCCACCCCCCTCTGCTTCCCACAGCCTCGCAAAGACGAAAGCGAGAATGATGGCCCGGACGGTGAAGAGCAGCCGGGCGGCTAGGTACTAGTCCACGTCCACATCTGCCCCCCCCGCTTCTGGATCCTGCCTGTATTACAAGCCATTCCAATTAAGTACAATGAAACAAGAACCTTAACCCAAAACCCATATCCGAAAAATGCTAAGATAACAAATACCGGCTGTAAGTAAGGTACAACAGGCTGAAACCATGAACTCAAGAGAATCAAGAGCAACAACTTTGAGAGACAATAAATCAGCATTGCGATGAGTGGCTATTAATCCTGTCGTTATCTCTGCCCTTCGAGGCCCATGTTGGGCGCCAAAAAGAACTGTTGTGGCTTAATCCTCTCAGCCACACAGTTTTCTCGCTCACTCACTCCCCCCTCTTTCTTCCCCCCGCTCCCGGGTGGATGGGAAGGAGAATCGAAAAGAATGCAACTCCCACAGGTTGAGGTAAGAACAGTTTAATAACTAAAGTACAGCCCAAGACCACCACTGCTACCACCAATTTTAATAATGACAAGGCAAATACAAGGAAAGAATACAATCGCTCACCGCCTATACCCAGCCCGACCACGCAGTGCACCCCTACCCTTCCGGGTCTCTGCTCTCCGTTTTTACATCTTGGGCATGACGTGCTGTGGCATGGAATACCTCTTTGGTCAGTTTGGTTCAGGTCTCCTGTTTCTTCATCCTCCTGGCTTCCCCTCCTCCCTGGCAGTGCATGAGACTCAGAAAGTCCTTGGTCAGACCAAAACATCACTAAGCAGTAACTGAAAACGCTAGTGTTATCAGCGCAGTTCCCAGGCCCAAAAATCAAAAACACAGCGCTGCACCAGCTACCAAGAAGTAGAAAAATTACTGCTACTGCTGAACCCAGGACAGAGAAGGAGACTATATTATGTTATTTTTGTTTCTTTAATGGCTCATGATTTGGTAGATAACTTTTTCTTAAGAAATAATTCTGAAATAAAAGGTACCTTGACATTGAAAAAGCTCACACTTTGGGTCAAAGATCTTCCTCTGCCATGACTCTGTCTTGCTGTTCATGGTAGCTTCTTTGGTGGAGTAGGATGGAGGAAGAAAAAATTCCATCTTGCATGCCAAGATGAAGCCTGGCAGACCTACTGTAAGCTCCTCTGTGCTGTGCTGCATCTCAGGTTGAGTTTTCCACTCTCCTCTCTCTAGAGGGCTACCCACTGGCGGGGGGGGGGGGGRCGGGGGGACGACACGACCTGTGTTTTTCTGCTCATCCACAGGGCATAGTGCTCAGATCAGTGTCTGGAGGAGGATGTCTGCACCTAGCATCCACAGTCTGGGGTCAGTTGAGCCTTACTTGAAACAAATGCTGCTCTTGCTCTCTGCTTGGTATCACACCCTCCCAGCTGGCCCAGAGCTGCTCTGGCCTGTTTGACCTTCCCTGTTGGAGTCCCTTTGTCCAAGGCTGTTTTGGTGCTCTCTGCTGACTCCTCTGCTCTTTCCCTGGCAGTTCTGGGTGCTTGGATCTGGGACTATGCTTCTGGAGGACTTTGAGAGCCTCTTAGGTGCCACTGTGCCATGCTGCTGTGGACATCAGGCCAGTCCAGGTGCTGCTGTTGTCTGGCATCAGGCTGTACCTTGCCTGCGGAAACCCTCTTGTTCTGCAGATGTAAACCAGCTAGTGTGATGGAGACAGTTACAGGACCTAACTACAATACGGATAATAATAAATAATAATAGATTCACTGTATTAGAAGCTGCTCATAATTTTCAGCTTTGACAGGTCATTATTAAAGGATCAGACAAGTTTTAGAAAGCGTGAATGTAAACATTACCTCATCTCTTTGCTATGAGTACTTGGAGCTCTGCTCCCCCTTCTTTTTGTTGTTTCTTTTTCTTTAAGAAAAGAGCAATGTTTTCTCTTTGTGAATAGACATAAAGTCCAAGATTGTGCCAAGATGCCTGGTATTTGGCCTCTTCACATGCTTTCAGGACATGGGTTGTATGTAAAGCAGAAGTGTAGAGAGTTGGGACAATGGATATTGGGGAGTAATTGAAAGATTAAAACCAAATCTCAGACATTGCAGGGAGACAAAGATTACAATGAAAATAAAGGGAAGGTATAAGGGCAAAACTTTGTAGGGCAATAGAAGCATTGGTTTTGGTTTTGTTTTTTTTAACAGGGACAAACACAACCATGCAGCTTTTCTTTGTTTCTTGGCAAGTATGTACTTTTAGTATAACAGGAGCACTGTGGTGGAATTGTTTTGTAAGGACTTAGGTTAATAAAAAAAACTATAGTGGTTCTGTACCCTGACTCTTCCTGTCCTCTTCATCCCTCTCTTCCCCTTGATTAATTCTCTGCCGGCAGAGTGATGGAGGGAAAAAGCTAATGGCACTTAAATTGTTCTCATCTCTCTGTAGGAATCTCCTTGTTTTAATTATTATTTGAAATACAGATTACTGTTTTCTAAATAGCTCAGACTTGAGGCCAGTTTGAAATGTCACATTAAGCAAGTGAACAAAATCTCCTCTGTTTTGATGCTTAATTCAATGTAGGACCTCCTAAGCACTAGAGGGGTACTGCTTGGCAGCCGGACTGACCAAAATGTGTGTTTTCTCCAGAGAAAATGTGGAAGCCTCTAGGCTATGATAATGGGGGGAGGGAGAGGGAAGGGGGAAACAGTTAAATTAATAAAACTGCCTCATGAGCACATCTCAGAAGAGATAAAGAAATGGTGGAGAAATGAGGATCAGCACCTATATTTCAGGCTTCATCTACCACCAGGAACTAGAAGCAGCCTGATGCACAACAGAGCTTTTAATTGAAATGCCTGTTGAATTCAGGCTCCACGTGAAATAGGGAGTAATATAAAAGCTGTGAGGTTGTCTGTGGCATTCAGTTGCTTGCAAGTAAGATGAATAAGGGTGAAGAAATGCATAGTTCAATCTTTGCATTTAGGAAGCAATAGAAAGGCTTTGTCAAAGCTGGGAGCTAAAACTGTATATAGTGTGAGGGAAACCATGTTGTTTTCACATAATTGGTAACAGGACTTTGCAATATTAAGGCTTTACAATATTAGAGCTTTAAGATCAGTATTAAGGCTTTGCAATATTAAGATTTTTCAATACTGGGGCTGGGGCTAGGTTACTAAGGAAACAAAACAAAGGGTTTGAGAACTCAACTCAAAAAGGCACACTCTGTAGTTAAAGACTATCATCTCTGGATGAAAGATAAACTCTGAAAAAGCAATTAACAAAACTAGTACTAGAAACTAAACTGCCTTGGACTAAAAGTCTACCCCATAGCCTTATTGAGTATAAGAACAGCTCCTCCTAAGGATGGGGGAATTTCACCTTATGAGATGTTATTTGGATTACCATACCTAGGAAGAGGCAGTGAAACACCACAGTTTGAAACTAAGGATATGTTTCTTAAAAACTATATACTCGAGTTGTCTTCTTCTTTATCCTCCCTCAGGCGTCAAGGAGTCCTAGCCCAAACCGTGCCATTGGAGATCGTGGTCCACAAATTCCAGCCTGGAGACTGGGTCCTTATCAAGTCCTGGAAAAAAGTCAAACTTCAGCCAGACTAGGAGGGACCATTTCAAGTCTTATTAACCTCTGAGCCTGCTGTACGAACGTCTGAAAAAGGGTGGACACATTGCACTCAAAGGACCCGTGGAACCTCCTAAAAATAGCAAATTCAAAGACAAGGAAAACCAATGTGGATCATCTGGGGCTTATTAAGTCCAAAGACTGTAGAGGGAATGCTAACAATAAATGTAGCAGAAACTCCAGGCTCACTTACTGTTCAAGTGGATGCCTGTCAAATCCTTGACCGTGGGGAGCTGTACTATCAGAGACAACTGAGTGGTGAAGAAAAATACTTGTGTACTGCTGGAACCCAATTTGGATCAGGGAAGGAACCTATTTATATACTGCCCTGTCATTCCTGGGCCTTTGTTTTCTGGAATACAGGAATTAGCGGATATACTAGAGAAGAGGAAGAACTAAACCAGGAATGTTTAATTTGAAAAGAAAAATTACCTTGGATAAAGGACAGTCTGTTCCAGGGTGTGAGTCATTGCAATGCAGCCCCTTGTTGTTTACTATAAAGGGAGTAGACCAGACAATTCATCAAATTTATGGATTAGGAGCAGATGTTTATGGAAAAGATCCAATAGGGAGATTTAGAATACAAGTTTTAAAAAATACTAGCAAGGAAAATATAACTAATGCACCTACTCAATTACCATGGGCCATGGAACCCACCAAATGACCCTAAATTAGTCAAGGTGGTAGAGATAACTGATTTAAAAGAAACCTTTGAGACAGAAACAGGATATGGAGACACTAATGCCAGGGTGGAATGGATTAAATACACTGTAAAAAGCTTAAACAAAAGTACTCGCTATGCATGTGCATCAGTGTCAGGGTCTGATTGGCGAAAACCCCAGTGCTGGACCCTGTTTCAGATCGTGATCCCAAGAGTGAAATTAAGACACAAATGAGGTCAAGTATCGTAATCAGACAGTTTGTTTATTGCAAATTATAAAAAGGCAGTTATTATGAAAAAGGGAAATTATTGTAATAAAGGGGATAGTGATAGGACAGGTTGGAAAAAAGGCAGAAAATGAAGCAAGGATTTGGGGTGCAGAGAGAGAGAGTCACCACCATGGATCCAGTGGTGTCCCGGGGATCCGTTGTCATTGGAGGTGGTGGGAGTCCTTCAGGGTTCATAGTCAGTATCGGAGCAGAGTGTCCCCCAGGAGTCCATAGTAGTCGTCAGAGGTGGGTGTCCTTGTGGAGGCGTCCTTCTGGAGTCATGCCCTTGAAGGTGCCCCTTGAAGTGTGTCTTGTGGAGTTGCCCTCATGGCAATATCTCATGGAGGGTGCCCCTCAGGGTCCGTAGTAGTCATCAGTGGAGAGTGTCCTCACGGAGGTGTCCTCCTGGAGTCATCCTCATGGCAATGGCTCCCTGGCAATGTGCCCTGAGTGATTACTTTTTCCCACTTTTATAATGAGCTGGGGGGAGTACCTCTGTTAACTCCTCCCACCCATCTCTGAAACAAAAGATTGGTGGAATCCCATCTCAGCTTCTCATACCAGTCTTTGAGACAATGGACAGTGGAGTCTGATTTCAGATCAGTCTCTCACAATCAGCAAGACTGGTAGCACAAGTAGTGCCTTTTCCCTTAGGGTGGGAAAAAGATCTATAAGGAATGCAATGCCTTATACCAAGACCAGACAGCATAGGGAAATGTATCATGCAGATCCCTTTCTCTGCTATTTCCAGCACTGCAGAGAAAAGACGTTGGAGTCCCACCTGTCTTCTCAGGAGTAGCTGGTAACCATACTGCCTGTCTCTCACAACCAGGAGGTAACGGTACCAAATTCTTTGGAAATATGAGCAGGTGTGTGGAAAGTCTGAAAGTCGTGCCTCATAAAGGCAATTGTTCCACCCTGCATGTCCCTTGGGCTGATCTCTGGTGGTATTGAAAGAGAACTCTTTATTCTACCCTTCCCCCCATTGGAAGGGCACTTGTGCTATTGTTCAATTAGCTATCCCCTTTACCCTGGCATTTGACCATAATAGACTATCAGAACACCAGCAAACAAAGAGCTTAGGAATATCCTTTGATGAAAGAATTTATATTGATTCGATTGGAGTCCCTAGGGGAGTTCCAGATGAACAAAAAGCACAAAATCAAGTGGCAGCAGGGTTTGAGTAATTTTTGTTCTGGTGGTAATTATAAACAAAAATGTTGATTGGATTAATTATATATATTGCAATCAACAAATATTCATCAATTATACTTGAGATGCTGTAAAAGGAATAACCAAGCAATTAGATGCTACTAGTCGAATGGCATAGGAGAAGAGAATGGTATTGGACGTGTACTTATAAGGACTATATAAGGAATTGTACAACATCTTATTGAAACAACTTTGTCAAAACAAATACTCATGGGACCACCACCCTGCTCTGATAAAATGCTTTTGATAAAAGAAAGAAAAAGTGAAAATGATTCAGACAACTTATCTTCAGAAGAAAAATGTGAAATTATGCTATCCAGACTGGAAGCGCCATGTGGGACAATTCCTTAAAGAAGTGTGAAAAGCCACAACAGTATAAATAAGAGAAAGGGGGAATTGTGAGGGAAACCATGGGTTTTTTTTAATTGGTGATGGGGCTTTGCAATATTAAGGCTTTACAATATTAGAATCATAGACTCATAGAATAGTTAGGGTTGGAAAGGACCTTAAGATCATCTAGTTCCAACCCCCCTGCCATGGGCAGGGACACCTCACACTGAACCATGTCACCCAAGGCTCTGTCCAACCTGCACTTGAACACCGCCAGGGATGGAGCATTCATATTAGAGCTTTAATATTCATATTAGAGCATTAGAGCATTCATATTAGAGCTTTAAGATCAATATTAAGGCTTTGCAATATTAAGATTTTTCAATACTGGGGCTGGGGTTAAGTTACTAAGGAAATGAAACAAAAGGTTTGAGATATTACTCAAAAAGGCACACTGTGGTTAAAGACAATATCATATTTTAAACGAAAGACTGTGGTTAAAGACAATATCTTTTAGACAAAAGATACTGTAGTTAAAGACAATATCATCTTTTAGTCAAAAGACACTGTAGTTAAAGACAATATCATCATTTAAGTGAAAGACTGGGGTTAAAGACAATATCATCTTTTAAACGAAAGACTAGTTAAAGACAATATCTTTTAAATGAAAGGCACACTCTGTAGTTAAAGACAATATCATCTCTGGATGAAAGATACACTCTGTGGTTAAAAAGAATACTATCTTTGTATAACCTATGAAACTAAGCAGGTGCAGGCTGGTTAAACAGGAAGTCGGGGTACCACAAGTCTGCCAAAGAGTTATGAAATTGAAACATAAAAGGAGATAAATAAATAAGAGGAAGGGGAGTACGAAATCGAGTAAGGGGAGATGTAAACAGAGGCGGGACAGTTAGCATGTAGATTATACATTTTGGATAGGCTGTAAACCTTGGAGTACCCAACCAATGGGGAAACAAGGGAGGGAACTTGCAGATGGGGGTAAGAAATATAAATCAAAGTTCTGCTTTTGCTGTCTGCGCCTACTTGCTAGGACACCCGTTTTTGCAAAAGCATTAATAAACAGCTGCTGCTTCACTGCCGTGTCTAACCATGTCCTGCCTGAACTTGGAGATCATTTTTTACAATTTGGGGGCTCATCTGTGATCTGTCATCGTCATCGAGGAGCCTCCGCCGCCAAAAGGCAGGGTAGACGCCTCCCGTTGATTTCAACAGCCCCATGTATTGTCAGCGGGGGTTCCAGTGATTGACTGATTGGATCTCAAGACCCATTTTTAAGGTTAGACCAGGTTAACTGCTGAAAGGAGAGAATAGAAATGTTGGTAGGCACAAGCTTGGCAACCAGGGAACTCTGTGCACAGATCAAGGTAAGAAAAATAGACTGTCCAAAAGTATTGCCTTGGTGGTTGGGGCATTCTAACAAAAGGCCAGGTGCATGTCTGTGTGAGAAGTACAAATAAGTATGAAGTGAGTGTGGAGTCCAGATCTATGTTTTCATTATCTTGGAAGGGAAACAGCCAGAGAAGGATGAAGCAAAAAGCAATGGAACTGAGTGGATGGATGGACTTGGGTAGTTCAGAATGGGAAATTGGAATTCTAGGCCTAAGGAAATTAAAGGAGAAAAAGGGAAATCTCCTGAAGACATTCCTCCAGACAGTCCTTTAGGGAGGATGTTCAAAGCTTGGGAAAGCATGTCATGGATTAAGAAAAAGGATAAGAAAAGGATGATAAATTATTGTAGTTTTGTTTGGACAAAGGAACCTATGTTAGGGCAAAAACTGTTCTGGCCAAAATATGGATCAGATGAAGACTGGCTCTGTCAGGAGTTAAATTTATATGTAAACCACAAAACACCTTTTTCACAAGAAGAATCTGATTATGCAGCATGTTATATTGTTGGGATGTTGCTTTTTGGGCATGTTTAAGAGCGATTATCTAGAGTAGAACATCTTTTTGCCTTGAAGGTAGAGCAGGGAAAAAAACAAAGAGAAGGAGTCCCAAACTTGGGACCCCTTGAAATGACTACCTCCCCCCTATAACCCACCTCCAG
>CABHOG010000131.1:53047-64896 GCA_902168055.1 Aratinga solstitialis | reverse complement strand
ACCACAGTGCTACACCAGCTACCAAGAAGGAGAAAAAATGACTGCTGCTGCTGAACCCATGACAGATATAAGGAAGAAATTCTTTACTGTAAGGGTGGTGAGGCACTGGAATGGGTTGCCCAGGGAAGTTGTGAATGCTCCATCCCTGGCGGTGTTCAAGGCTGTATTGGATATAGCCTTGGGTGACATGGTTTAGTGGGAGGTGTCCCTGCCCCTGGCAGGGCATTTGGAAGTAGATGATCTTAAGGTCCTTTCCAACCCTAACTATTCTATGATTCTATGAAAACACAATACTTATTACCACTAATAATACAACAGCTTTTCGCAGCTAGCCCCACCCCCCATATCCATCTCTGAAAGGGATTCCACCTGGTGTTTTCTGCTAGATAGTTAGAGAGGGTCTTCAACTTTTGCATCTCTGCATGTATTGAACTGGAGTTGTCACTTAAATTTATGCAACATAACTCGTCAAAGTCTTCACACCCATGTTTATGTACTAAAAGAAAAAAAAATCAGTTGCTGTCCTATTTTGTTTTGCATGATCAAGGTGGCAAGCACTTTGGCTTCGGTTCTTCAGAAATTGGTTGCAACTGTCCAGATGACATGGAGGGAAAGCAAAGCGGTGATGTCCAGGCTCCAAAAACAAGGTTTCACCAATGCGTTGGTCAGATACACTGGGAGTCTTGGGAACCTGAAGATAGATACTGTTACTTCCAAAGACACGGTCCTGGGCTTTCTTTATCCCCTTCTCTGCTTAAGGGAATCTTAAGTCACACAAGAGCAGCTTCTTGACATTAGCCTTTGAGAACAGAAGATTCAAATACGATAGTTATTTATTATATTATTATTACTTATAATAGTTACTTATGCTAATGATGAAACCTGCTTTAGATGACTCTGCTTGAGCAGGGGATTTGGACTAGATCATCTCTTGTGCTAACCGCAGGCTGCTTGGCCTGCCCTTTCCTCCTGGATGGCCCTCTTATAACAGGGGAGGCCATCCCTCACATCAAGGTCTGGCATGGCATGTGTCCCCACCACTCAACACCTGCTGGGTTGCAGCCAACAGCAGAGCTAAAGGTTCTTCATGATGGAAAACGCAGAGGCCAACACAGTCTTGCCCTTGACTGTGGTAGGAGGCATTTGGCCAACCTTGGTCCTTGCACCTCGTTGTCAATGCAGAGTTTCACCTGCCTCATCTGGTAACAGGTCACTACTATGGCAAAGCACACACAGATTTACATTAGCAGTATAACTACTACAGGGTGCAGCAGTGTGTTGATGATGCTGGTGGCAGTGGGGGACCAGCCAAAGAAAATTTCCCACCAGTGGAGTTCTCCCACCCTCTTAATTGGTTCCGTTCCTTGCTTTATACCACTACCATCATATTAGAGTCTTTCTAGCTTCTGCCTTAGCATTTACTAGCAGCTGCTGCAAATTTGCATGCTCTAACATCTCTTTTACAAGTGACAAATCCATATGATACAAGGTGTAGTTTCTTGTTAGCAACTGGCTAGTAAATACAGGTGGTTTATACACAAAATCACAGCCTCTAATAATAGCTACATTGCAAGCACACATATTCAAGTCATTACTTTTCTGTTGCCCCCAAGTGATGTTTTGCAAATCATTCCTTTTTCTCTTCCTCTGTTTCATTCTGCTTGGGGTCTTCAAGGTCAGCTCCTGCAGCTGAGGCATCGGGTTCTTCAACTTGTCTGTCCGGCTCATGGAATGGCTTGACAAACTTTGCAGGCAGCCACCATGGACCTGTAGGTAGGAGGACACAAACATACCCCCTCTCCCAGGTTATCAGTTCCACTGGCCCTTCCCATTTCTGGGGCCCCAAAGGATTACAGTACCACATTTGCCTTTAAGCCAGGAGGATTTACACCCATGGCAAATGAGGATTGAGCTGTTGACTGCCAGTCAGGTCAAGACCTGACAAATTTTTTTGCTTGAGAAGAAGACAGGTTAAAGTGTTTCTTTAAAGCAGAGGCATTCTGATGAAAAAGGAATGTGAAGCAGCTGCAGAAGTAAACTGCAGTGTTAACAGTCAAGGAGTTTGCTATGTCATTACCCACAGTTAAAGGGCCAGGCAGGTTGGAATGCAACCTAATATGACCAATAAAAACAGAATAATTAGTGCAGCAGCCACTACAGAAGCCCTACGAGCCTCTGCTCCAACATCTTGATAGTAGATGAAGAGGAGCTTGGGTGCTGCTGAAGCGCAGAGGTGTCCCGGCACTTCATGTTCACTGATGTACATGCAGAATCAAAAGCAATACTTTCTAACCCCTATGGCTCACACCATATTGTCACATTATAAGGGGGGTTTCCTTGAACCCTTTATATTTGATCAGCCTGTCAGTGTCCCAAGAAGGATGAGACCCTTGTGTCTGACCAGCCTGTCTGCGTCCCACTGTGGGAACCCTACTGGACAGCCCACTGTATCGGAGGGTGATTCGACTAACCTATTCAGGGACCCATGCTGACAGCATCACTGAATCAAATCCATTATGTGCTGTTGATAGCACCCTGGCTGCAAAACAAGCTTGAAGCAATACACAAAAAAGTGAAAGGGTTAATATCAAAAAAACAACAGGATGAAACACTCTCTTTAGACTTCCTGTAGCTGTGGGTGACCATCTGAAGAGAGTGTCCCACCATTGATGTTCTCTTTCTTCACTCTTTCCAGAATTTGGTGTATCTTTTCTGCATCATGATGGATAGTAATCAGTCTTTTCATCCATTTTCTTGAGCTTGCTTCAAGAGTCATTTCAGGTATTCATTCCAATAGGGGTAGGCAGCAGATCTTGAATCAGCATGTAATTAGACTGTAACAATTGGTCAGTCATAATAGGAGCTGAATAAACAGTCACTCCTCAGACTGTTTCCCAGCCTGACCTTGCACCCCTGCACAAGAACACTCCCTGGCCTGTTCCAGACCCAGGTGCACTATCAGCAATTATTATTATTCATGTTTGGTTTTTTTTTTAATCTACATATTGGGAACAGGATGGCTTGCAGTTCCCACATCTCCCCCTTTCCTACTCTCCCCTGGTCCTAAGTTGCTTTGTCCAAGCCCAGTCCTGGTAAATCCCTTAACTGGCTTAGCTTTTCAATCACTTGTTCAATGGGGTTTCCTTGTTCTGATACTAGTATGGTTTTTTTGTTGGTGGTGGTGGTTTTTTTTTTTTTTTTTGGGGGGGGGGGGGTTCTGCTTCCCATCCACCCCATCCAGCAATACAGTATCTGCTCCTTCCTCCATGAGGAGAACTGGCCAGTTCTGGGGTTTCTCCCCTGGCGTCTACTTGTATTTATCCAGTAAATTACTAATCTCCTCGGGACTATAGTCTGTCTATTTGTCTGTTCTTACTTGTCTGTTTGCCCTGGTAATCATCTTACATTTAAACATAGGAGTTGCGCGGGCTCCTTCCTTTTCATGTCTGCCTCGTCTCTGGTATTTGATTCTGACTGACTGGTATCCCAAATATCTCCATTCCATGTCTGTGGGTCCCAATCTGGTTGGGTTACTATTGCCCGTTCCCGCGATCCCGTATCCGCACCGGGCTTTGAGCGCCTCCGCCGCCGCGCAGCAGGAACGGCATAGGATGTTGCTAATTTCTCCGAGGGTTTTGTTTGTTTGTTTTGTTTTCCTGCCACCCTGATGCTGCTTGGGTGCCGGCTAATAAAGCTTGTGGTTGCACTACCCCTCTCGCTTCTTCAGTTAGCAGTTCTTGTTTCAACCGATCTGTCTGTCGCTCCAAGTCTTGGCTTCACCCCCAGGTTACTTTAAACACAATAAGCAGGGCTCCTCCCATGCGCCCAGCATGCTGCAGGCGCTCTTTAGGATTTGCTTGTGGTGTCTCTACAAACTGCCCCAATACTTCAATAGATCGAGAGGGTATTATTTTTCACTCCATGGCTCTAGCCCCACCTGAGTACAGGTTTTCCCACCTATCCCACAAAGTACTCCACGGCTCCGATGTCCATCCTGGCCGTTTCACCGCGGGAACACTGGGAGCCGAATCGGAGGGCAGCTTCTTTTTGAACATGGTTACCCAAACCTAACAAATAACTAAAAGGCCTCACTGCCTTTTTACCACCCCCCCCTTTTTTTCTTTTTTTTTTCTTCAAGTCCCGGCGACTATAAAGAAGGCCTGCTCCGCAGCAGCTACAAATGCCTGCAGGCAACCGCACTTCTGCTTTAACCCTTTCTTGCCCGGACTGTTAATCTGCTACCCATTAAAAACTTCTAAGTGAGCCCGACAACAAAAATACTCAGAACAGCATCTCTTGGTGCAGCTACACACTTCACTGACCAAGCCCTGCCCTCAGCACACACATACAAGGGATCCCACAAGCACACTCCACACAACTATGCGATAAACACATAAATGTATTCGCTTTCGCAAATCATAGGTGTTGCTATGTGGATATAACTGTATGAGTTCACAATAACAGAAACAGAAGCATGTGTTTTGGGAACCATCTGGCCAAGTTTTTTTTTATTACCAATACACAGGGGGGAACGATTAGGGGTGCCAGTCTATTCTGATGTATCTGAAATATCCCGGGCAAAAAGGGACCTACAGATTGGAAACTGGAAAGATGATCAGTGGCCCCCCGAGCAAATTATTGCCTACTATGATCCCGCCTCCTGGGCTGAGGATGGATCCTGAGGATACCGGAATCCTATATATATGTTAAATCGCATAATTAGGTTGCAAGCAGTCCTAGAAATTGTGACTAACAAAACTGGTGATGCATTAACCATATTAGCCAAACAGAATAGCAAAATTCATATAGCAGTATATCAAAATTGCTTAGCCCTAGATTACCTTTTAGCCCAGGAAGGGGGTGTGTATGGGAAATTCAATCTATCCAACTGTTGTTTACAGGTAGATGACAAAGGAAAAGCTATCGAAAAGATAATTACTGAAATGAAAGAGGTCACACATGTTCCCATTCAAACCTGGAAAGGGTTTAATTTGGATATGGAAAAATGGTGGAACGATAACTGGTGGATTTTGGGGGGGTTAAGAGGAATCCTGCTGGGCTTTGTTTTGTTAATAACTGTTTTACTCTTTGTACCTTGTGTTGTTCCCCTGGTGAGTAGAATGGTCCATAGGAGCATAGAGCAATTGCAATTTAAAATAGTTACTCCTGAGGGAGCAGTATCAAAAATTAGAATGTTAAAAATTCAGTCTCGTGATGATCCGTTTGAGGAGGCAAAACTAATCTTCAAAAAAAATGCACAAATGAGAAAAGCCAGAAATGGAAATTATGGCTCGAGCCAAATAGATTAAGAAAAAGGGGGAATTGTGATAAACACATAAATGTATTGGCTTTCGCAAATCATAGGTGTTGCTATGTGGATATAATTGTATGAGTTCGCAATAACAGAAACAAAGCTCGCTAAAGACACAAGATTAGACAACAAGTTGAAAATGGCCAGAACTCTTGGGCAAAATGGAGTCACATAGCAAACAAATTTGTAAAGGTAAAAGAAAAAGGGGGGGGGGGACTTGATATGAGAAAAGCTAGTGCCTGGAAAACATAGGGTTAAAGTACTTTTAGCTTAACTTAGGTCAGATAAAGAACAATGTTTGTGTTGTAAGTCTGTGGTGAGATAACAGGATTTAGTGGCCCCACTAAACATGAGTGAATTATTTCACACCATCTTTCTACTTATCAGTTAGTTTAGAGACAGTGCCTCCCAAACATCTGCTAGCTTTGGATACTCCTTGTCTGCCCGTCCTGTTTTGCTTGCAATAAATTTTGTACGAAGGTCACACTGTTTTAAAACTTTGCCAGGTATCAGAAGAGTTACAGATACGGCTGGTTTCAGCTAGTTTTGTGATTACTGGTGCATCCAGCTGTGCCAAAGGTGAAAAGTACACCGTGAGGAAGACTGCTTACTTCATCTTAAAGACCCCTGCCCACATAAGGAAGACTGCTTACTTCATCCACAAGACCCCTGCCCACAATCACTGGAGAGCAGTGCATAGACGCCAAGAGGAGGAGATTTATGATAATAAGTTCCTGGAGCTAGTTATAATATTCCCTGCCTATACACAGGAATTATGAATATGTATATGGCTAATGCAATAGTGAAAGTATATAAACCTGTAACAAATGCTAATCAGTGCACCTCTGGCTATGGTCACGTGCCCAACGCTGTTGCTTTTGCTTTATTGACTTTGTCCCTCAATAAAACCCTGCTATCTTGATTAGAGGAGTGAGCTCATATTTCACAACTACAATACTTGAAACACAAGCAAAATCCAGACAAACAATCATTACCCACTACGTGGCCCCACATACAGAATGTGGCGCAATCCGGTAGCTGCGCACCATCACTACACAACCCCATGTACAGAACGTGACACAATCCGATATCCGTGCACCCCCACTATATGGCCCCACATACGGAACGCAGCGCAATCCGGTAGCTGTGCACCCTCACTTGGTAGTAATATGTGACATAACCTGGTAGTGGTGTACTTCACTCCCCGGCTGTCGTGGTTTAAGCCCAGCTGTAACTCAGAAAAACCACACAGTCTCTGTAGTCTCCCCTCCCCTTCCTCTCCCCCCACTCCCGGAGGGATGGGGAGGAGAATCGAAAGAATGTAACTCCCATGGATTGAAATAAGAACAGTCCAGTAACTAAGGTATAACACAAACCACTACTGCTACCACCAATAATAATAATGACAAGGGAAACATGAGGGAAGAGAATACAACCGCTCACCACCCGATGACTGAGCTGTGAACTAACACTTCCAGGCCCCTGCTCCCAGTTTTTACATCCTGGGCATTACATGCTGTGGTATGGAATACCTCTTTGGCTAGTTTGGGTCAGCTGCCCTGTCTCTGCTTCCTCCCGGTTTCCCCTCCTCCCTGGTAGAGCATGAGACTCAGAGAGTCCTTGGTCAGACTAAACATTTGAGCAGTAACTAAAACCATCGGTGTTATCAGCGCTGTTCCCAGGCCAAAAGTAAAAAACACAGCACTGCACCAGCTTCTAAGAAGGAGAAAAAAATGACTGCTACTGCTGAACCCAGGACACCAGCACCCCTAATTCTTGTTATACCTAACTATTTCTCTCACGCACTCTCAGACCTGGAATCCCATCCTCGGCGCCATTTATGTTCCAGAGTCTGAGGATTCCAGGTGAGAGAAACGAAACACAAATAGAGAACTCATAGTATTAAAATGCCCCGGAAGGGCTAGATCACTCTTCAGGTCAGGCTGGGCATCGGTTGGCGGGTGGTGAGCGGTTGTATTCTCTTCCCTTGTATTTCCCTTGTCATTATTATTATTGGTGGTAGCAGTAGTGGTTTGTGTTATACCTTAGTTACTGGATTGTTCTTATCTCAAGCTATGGGAGTTACATTCTTTCGATTCTCCTCTCCATCCCTCTGGGAGTGGGGGGGGAGGAAGGGGGGGGAGTGAGTGTGCGGCTGTGTGGTTCTGAGTTATCGGCTGGGCTTAAACCATGACACCCTCCTGAGTCACTGCCCCTAGTTTATATACTGGGCATGATGTGCTGTGGTATGGAATACCCCTTTGGCTAGTCTGGGTCAGGTGTCCTGTCTCTGCTTCCTCCCGATTTCCCCTCTTCCCTGGCAGAGCATGAAACTCAGGAAGTCCTTGGTCAGAGTAAACTTAGCAACAACTAAAATCATGGGTGTTATCAGCGTTGTTCCCAGGCTGAAAGTCAAAATCACAGCACTGTACCAGCTACTAAGAAGGAAAAAAAATGATTGCTACTGCTGAACCCAGGACAGGTGCCCAGAACTGAACACAGGATTTGAGGTGTAGCCTCCCTTGAGCCAAGTACAGGGGGACGATCACTTCCCTGGCCCTGCCGGCTGCGCTATATCTGATACAGGCCAGGATGCTGCTGGCCTTCTTGGCTGCCTGGGCACAAGCTTGCTCATGTTCAGCCAGCTGCCAGTCAGTACCCCTAGATCCTTTTCCACCAAGCAGCTTTCCAGCCTCTCTTCCCCAAGCCTGTAGTGTTGCATGGGGTTGTTGTGGCCCAAATGCAGGACCCAGCAACTTTTCTGGTGTTTCAGCTAGTCTCGTCATGCAAGTTGCTGAAAACAGCATCGTTAAAAAATTATTGTGCAATCCAGAAGGGAAGTCACAGTCTAAAGTGAGCAAAAACCTGTTGTATTTGTGGAAGTTAATCTTTTTCTTTTTGAGTGCCTGTGCAATCTTGATATTTATTTTCTTGCATGAAATGCTTTGAAATCCACACATAACGGGCATCATGAAAATATAATTGCATAAGAATAATTAATGTCATTTTTAGGCGGCTTGAGCGACCCAGCACAACAGGCTGCAGGGAGCAGCGGAGCGCGCTCCTCCCCGGCGCCAGGGTGCGCTGCCGGCGGTGGTCGGCCCCACCCCTTCCCCGCCGCTGACCGGCACAGCCCAGCGCGCTACCCGGGCTGCTTGAGCTCTGCTTGATCGGAAACTAGCATGGCCGCTGGGGGTGGGAAGTGACGACTGGTTTGCGCGGTGCGTCGTCGCTGGGGGGTGGGGCGGGGAGGAGCGGGGTCCTCGCGGGCTTGGGTGAAGTCACTCTTTGTGGCTGCAGTTGGCAAGATGGTACCAGTGCTCGTGGAGAAGAAGTTGTTGGGTCCGGATGGGCTTGGCGATGCTGAGCTCCCCAGCGAGGAGGAGGAGGAGGAGCAGAACCTCTGGTGAATGCCCGCCGGGGGAGGTATCCGGGGCCGTCGCCACCTCGGCGGTGGAGCTGAGCGGCTGCTCTCGGGCGTCACGGCGGGGTCTCTCTGGGCTGCCTCAGCCCTCCTGCCGCCCGACTGGGTAGGGGGTCGTGGGCGCCGGCTGCGGGCCTCGCTTGGGCCCTGCTGACAGGAGCTGCGCGGCAGCTGCCTATGGCGGAGGGAACCTCACACCCGAGGGAATAAGGCATCATCACTACCAGGGTGGGGAGGGCAGGCGTGCGGAGTGCCTGAGGTGTGCATCTGCGGGATAGGCTCCACAAGACTCGCTCTCTCGTGTTCCTGTCGCTTGTCTCTGAGTAACACTTTTGAAAACACTAATAATGGCAGAAAAAGCTGTGTGTAAAATACAGTAATGAATTGTGGGAGGAGTTAGTTATCAGTTGGAAAGTAATGTTTTGCAGTAATGTGGCCTTTTACAACCGGAGAAAAACGTTACTGCGTGCATATTAGAAACTAAAAGCTTTCTTTTAAAATGAACTTAAATCTCTAACTGTAACATCATTTCCAGTTTGTAAATAGTTTGAATGTAACTGGATTGGTCTGTGTGGATCTGATAAGCTCATCGGTGCTGTCAAATGGGCAGTTGTGTGGATCTGATAAACTCGTCGGTGCTGTCAAATGGGCAGTTGTGTGGGTTGTGTTTGTTTGTGCATGTGTATGCATCAGCCTGACAACAGCGATGCCGTTTTTCTAGGTCCTCAATACTGAGAGAAGTTTCTACCCGGTCAAGATCTAAGTTGCCATCAGGCAAGAATATTCTCGTTTTTGGTAAGTAACACATGCGAGCAGTTTGGTGGTTGGGGTTGGTTTTTTTGTAGAAACAAAGGTGTTTAAAGTAGTGATATGAACAAACTGACATTTCAGTTTGTTAAAATTAGGTTATGCAATACGATCTATGCTATTATTGTCTTCGGACTGATGTACTTTCTTTTTGGTTTGCATTGTGACATTTATAACATTCAGTTTACATTCCATTTTTTTAAATATATGTAATAATGGCTTTGAAGTGACAGAGGGTAGGTTTAGATTAGATATTAGGAAGAAGCTCTTCCCTGTGAGGATGGCGAGGCACTGGCACAGGTTGCCTAGAAAAGCTGTGGCTGCCCTATCCCTGATAGTGTTCAAGGCCAGACCATTCTGTGATAATAGAGAATAATTGAGTGCTTCATTCTTATTGTTGTGGTATAAGCTATTGGATTCAGCTGGAGTACTTGAAAGAAAATAACAAGTATGGTCTGAAAATGTACAAGGATACTTTTTTGGTTACTTAATGATTTGAAAAAAAATTATTTTTTTTTTCTCTGTAAAAACTTACTGGAAGGTGATGATGGCTCAGGTAAAACCACACTTATGACCAAAATACAGGGAGCAGAGCATGGCAAGAAAGGAAGAGGGCTGGAATACTTGTATCTAAATATTCATGATGAAGACAGAGATGGTAAGTTCTTTTTATATGCAATCTCTTTACTGTAATTATGTAACTGATATGCTTTTTTAATAACTGTGTTTTCATCAGTGTACTTTGGGTTACACCCAAGTAGCTGGTTCCAGCATTGCTCTGTATGTTTTAGAAGCTGTATCAGTTTCTTAAAAGTGAAACGCGTTTTGTCTTCAGTGTACATTCTCTTCTTGCCCTTCTTACAGCTTGACCTGTGTATGAGGGAAAAGTACACTTGAGCAGCTCTCAGGATCCATTTACTTTTAGGGTAGATATGTTTGCTGATGTTGACTTACTAGCAGGTATATTGTCATTTGGTGTGGCTACTTGATAACTATGAAGTAAGTGATACATCCATAAGAATTTAATTTTCATTATGGATTTCTGGGCATGGAGTTTTGTTTCCTTGTGGGGGCTGTGAGCAGAATTTTGGTTAACTATAACTGAAATGTTTTGTTAGAGTTGAATGAGTGAAGAACAGTACTTAAAGTCAAAATTAGTATTTCCTTTTCTCAAATTGAATCTTGTCTCTTTGCCCCTTGCTTTTGTGTTTGTTGATGTTGATGATTGCTCTTCTCTACTATATGGGAGCGGGATGACAAGAGACTGTTTAAAAGCAGGTCTGATGATCAGAATGCCTTTATTGTTAGGAGGGTTAGGGACAGGAAGAGATGGGGGGAGCGAGTTCCTTGCTCATAAATCTGCCTCTGCTTGTCTCATTTTGGGCAAATGGCTGGGACCAATTTTGTGCTAGCTTCCGTCTTTAAAAACAGGGAATGACAGTCTTGTTTATGACTTCCCTCTGAGCTTTCAGTTCAGAAGAGGGAAGCAATGATGTCAGTTCATCCATGTTCCTGAAAACACATCAACTAGGAAGATCCTATAATTGTATTCTGGAAATGGAAATGTACTGAAGGCTTGCAGGAGTGTTTAAGTACCATATGTGACTGGTTGTTATGGAGATTGGTCCTGTGCTCACATGGTAGTAAACTGCCTTTGGATACTAAGTTAGGCACAATGAAAGGATGAGTACATTGCCTGTGTCTTCAGTGGCCACCTGATCTTACAGTTCCTAAAAATCTGTTGTGCCGTAACTTCAAGTGCTTGAGCCATTCTTGGCTCCTTGAGGTTCTTGGTCTTAAGTGCTTTTTCACCATGTACAAGCTTCTTTAGTACTGCAGAATACTTCAGGGGAAGAAACTGCTACAATAAGGAGTGTTCAGACAGCCTGTGACATCAGCCTTCTTGCAGCATCAAAGGAGGTGATACAAGCAGAAAAATATTTTGTGTGCTATTTTTCCTGGTGCTGTCTATCAAACCTCAAGTATGTCCCTTTGGAAACATTTTGGGGCTGTTCCTGAGTATCTGGAGGCAATGAGTATTCAAGGTGATTAGGAGAAGCCTGTCATAAGAACTCAGGCAGCACTAGCAGGAAAAAAAGGACCTTTTTGACTACCAGACTCAGCTGGAGAATTCAGGTCTTCATGCCTCCCTTTAATGGATGTGTTAGGATCTAATAATACATTCATTTCTGTTTCATTATTGTCATCAGCAAACAAAATAAATAGCAAAGTGGGTCAGGACCTCCCAGCAGGCAAAGACAGCACTCTTCCTTCTCTGGGACAGGTTTGGGTTTGTTTCTTTAAACT
>CABHOG010000131.1:18211-32053 GCA_902168055.1 Aratinga solstitialis | reverse complement strand
AGTGTCTGAAGGGGGCCTATAGGGATGCTGGGGAGGGACTCTTCATGAGGGACTGTGGTGATAGGACAAGGGGTAACAGGTTCAGACTTAAACAGGGGAAGTTTAGATTGGATATGAGGAAGAAATTCTTTACTGTAACGGTGGTGAGGCACTGGAATGGGTTGCCCAGGGAAGTTGTGAATGTTCCATCGCTGGCGGTGTTCAAGGCTGTATTGGACATAGCCTTGGGTGGCATGGTTTAGTGTGAGGTGTCCCTGCCCCTGGCAGGGGGTTTGGAAGTAGATGATCTTAAGGTCCTTTCCAACCCTAACTATTCTATGATCTCTCCAGGAAGCCTATTCTAATACTTGATTTCTTAGTTATTTTTTTCTCTTGTACAGTCAGTATTTCTTAATCCCAATAGTATTTGTCTTGCTCAAGTGGAGGCAGAGTTGAGTGTAGCTTTCTTTGCAGCAGTCTCTTGCATATTTGAATGCTATTACCCTTTTGCTTGTGACTTTTGTCTGGACTGCAAAAATGCATTTCTGTTGGCCTTTCCTCATAGGATGTGTGTTTATGGCTCTTTTAATTCTTACTGGTCTCCTTTGGACTGTATACTCATAGAATCATAGTATAGTTAGGGTTGGAAAGGACCTTAATTTCATCTAATTCCAATCCCCCTGCCATGGGCAGGGACACCTCCCACTAAACCATGCCACCCAAGGCGCTGTCTAACCCAGCCTTGAACACCACCAGGGATGGAGCATTCACAACTTCCTTGGGCAACCCATTCCAGTGCCTCACCACCCTTACAGTAAAGAATTTCTTCCTACTCACATGAGCTGTTCCTTTTGGTGCTCATAAGTGAATACAGTACATCAAACAAGGTTTTGTCTGCCCTCAGTAGGGGTTACTTAATCTATGTTAGGTATTGTGCATTTATTTAGATGTCTGAGTGTTATGCTAATTTTTATCTGTTAACTTTTTTACCTCCATACCTGTCTTTCAAAATCATTTGTATTCCCTTCATTCATACTTGCCTACATATCTGATATCTTCAATAGTTGAACAGGGTTGCATGCTGAATAAAAATATTGCCTAGTACTATGGATAACTAATGGGTGATTTCATGAATTACAATACATTCATTTTTCTGAAATATCAAGACTGGGTTTTATCTAGTTTATTTATATGAGGGTCATGTGAGATGTGATGTTGATCACTTCTTCCTTCTTCACAGGACCTGTTATGCTATCATAGAAAGAAATTTGGTTGGCTTGATATAACTTGTTGGTAACAGATCCCTGTTGATTCTTGTGCTGCTAGGCTGTTAGTAAGCATTTAAACATAATTGCAATTTCTGGAAAAAGCAGTAGAGTAAAAACTAACTGGTCTGTAATGGGCTTTATTCTTTGCTCTCTGTCTTCTAGAACATCATGTGCCTTTCAGGAGTTTCTCAAAGATAACAAATGGTTGTGTGTGCTTTTTTCTTTTTTTTTCCTTGAGTCAGCATTAACTTCTAATTTAAATAGATTATTGCTCTCCTGAAACATCTAGACTCATAGATCCTTTCTTAAGTTTCTTGTTTTGCTAGACTAAATTAGAGAAGTTCTCTTCTTGTCTCTTAGAGGTTGAGCTGTATTTTCCCTGTTAGTTTCTTCGTAATTAGTTCTCATCATTGGCTTATCTTTTCTTGAACATGAGTGATAGAATTGGGTGCAGCTCTCCAGATATATCTCATTGTAGTGTCTGGTATACCAGTTCCCTTTCTCTGCTGGAAACACGTCTCCTGAGTGATCTCAAGATCGTAGTTGGCTTTTCTTGGCTGTATCAAGTTGGCAGCTCACATCATTCCCTGACTTTCAGAACAGAATAACTGTCTGACCTTCAACTGAATATGCCTGTTTCTTGTCAGCTTATGTGCTCATGACTTATATTCAGCCAATATAAGATGAAACCTTCCTGAGAAGGTAAGGGCTCGTAACATTAGTGTTTGACAAGCTCTTGCTGAGTTTATAAGGTAGCTGGTGCTGGTGCTTGCTCTTTTGTGGAAGAGTTAAGGACACTCCCAGTCAGTTGCCAGCACCTGTAATAAATGCTTGAAGGGACAGAGAGATATTTCAGCTGCTCCAGCTAACGAGTCGGCTTTATTTGAAGGTCGGCTCAGATGGCTATATACAAATGCCCGTTGTATGGGGAATAAAAAAGAGGAATTAGAGATGTGTGCACGGCTACAGGGATAGGATATAATTGGCATCACAGAAACATGGTGGGACGGCTTCTATGGCTGGAGTGTTGGAATGGAAGGATACAGGCTCTTTAGGAAAGACAGGCCAGGCAGATGGGGAGGGGGAGTTGCTATTTATGTCAGTGACAGGCTGGAGAGTATGGAACTCTGTCTGGTGAGAGGCAATTAGCCAACAGAGAGCTTGAGGGTCAGGGTCAAAGGGAGAACAGCGATGGGGGACATTATTGTGGGGATCTGTTACAGGCCACCTGATCAGGAGGACTCCGTGGATGAAGTGCTCTGTAGACAGATAGGAACAGCCTCACGCTTGCAGGCCCTTGTCCTCATGGGGGACTTCAACCACCCTGATGTCTGTTGGAGGGATGGTACGGCCTAGCACAAGCAGTCCAGGAGGTTCCTTGATTGTGTGGAAGACAACTTCCTTCTGCAAGTAATAGAGGAGCCGACAAGGAGAGGTGCCATGCTTGACCTCATGCTCACCAACAGGGAAGGGCTGGTTGGAAATGTGACGCTCCAGGGCAGCCTTAGTTGTAGCAAACATGAGATGGTCAAGTTCAAGATCCACCAGGCCAGTGAGAAGAGCATGCAGCAAGCTCAGTGGCCTGGACTTCAAGAGAGCAGACTTTGGCCTCTTCAGGAACCTGCTCAATCACATTCCATGGGATATAGCCCTAGAGGGCAGGGGGGCCCAAGACTGTTGGTTGATATTCAAGGATCACCTGCTGCAAGCTTGGGAGTGTTGCATTCCAGCTGGAAGGAAGTGAGGTAGGTGGGCCAGGAGGACCTCCTTGGATGGATAAGGAGCTGCTAAGAAAACTTAGAGGGGAAAAACAGGCTTATAAAAGGTGGAAGTAAGTGCTTGCAGCCTGGGAAGAATACAGGGATGTTGTCTGGGAAGCTAGGGACGAGGTTAGGAAAGCTAAGGCCCAGTTAGAATTGTCTGGCAAGGGATGTGAAAGAAAACAGGAAGGGCTTCTATAGGTATGTAGCAAACAAAAGACAGACTAGGGACAACGTGGGCCCTCTCCAGAAGCTATCGGGAGAACTGGCTACCCTGGATTTGGAGAAGGCTGAGATTCTCAGTGACTTCTTTGCCTCAGTCTTCACCAGCAAATGCTCTGACCACACCACCCAAGTCGTGGAAGGCCGACACAGGGACTGTGAGAATAAAGACCTTAGGCCTGCTGTAGGAGAGGATCAGGTTTGAGACCATCTTAAGAACCTGAAAGTGCACAAGTCCATGGGACCTGATGAAATCCATCCACGGGTCCTGAAGGAGCTGGCAAATGAAGTTGCTAAGCCACTGTCCATCAGATTTGAAAACTCATGGCAGTCAGGTGAAGTTCCCGAYGACTGGAAAAAGGGAAATATAACCCCCATTTTCAAGAAGGGGAAAATGGATGAGGCGGGAAACTACAGGCCATACAGCCTCATCTCTGTGCTGGGAAAAATCTTGGAGCAGATTCTCCTGGAAGGCATGCTAAGGCACATGAAAAACAACGAGGTGGTTGGTGACAGCCAGCATGGCTTCCTTAAGGGGAAATCCTGCCTGACCAATCTGGTGGCATTCTGTTATTGGGCTTTGGAACTGATGGACAGGGGTAGAGCAGTTGATGTCATCTCCTTGGACTTGTGCAAAGCATTGGACACTGTCCTGCACGACATCCTTGTCTCTATGCTGGGGAGACATCAATTTGATAGATGGACCGCTGGGTACATAAGAAATTGGCTGGATGGCCACACGCAAAGAGTTGTGGTCAATGTCTCAGTGTCCAGCTGGAGACCAGTAACGAGTGGTGTCCCTCAGGGATCAGTGTTGGGACCAGTCTTGTTCAACATCTTTGTCGGTGATATGGACGGTGGGATCGTGTGTACCCTAGGCAGGTTTTCTGATGATACCAAGCTGTGTGGTTTGGTTGATATTCTGGGAGGAAGGGATGCCATCCAGAAGGGACCTTGACACACGTGTGAGGTGGTCCAGTGCCAGCCTTATGAAATTCAACCAAGCCAAGTGCAGTGTCCTACACCTGTGTTAGAGCAATCCCAGGCACAGCTGCTATTGGTTTGGGCAGAGAAGCATTTCAGAGCAGCCCTGTGGAGAAGGACTTGGGTGTCTTATTCGATGAGAAACTGAACATGAGCCGGCAGTGTGCGCTTGCAGTTCTGAAATCCAACTGTATCCTGGGCTGATGCATGGCCTACATGTCGAAGGAGGTAATCCTGCCCCTCTACTCTGCTTTCATGCGACCTCACTTGGAGTATTGTGTGCAGTTCTGGTGTCCTCAACATAAAAAGGGCACGGAGGTGTTGGAACAGGTCCAGAGGAGGGCCACAAGGATGATCAGTGGGTTGAGAAAGCTGGGGCTGTTCAGCCTGGAGAAGAGAAGGCTGCGTGGAGACCTCATAGCAGCCTTCCAGTATCTGAAGGGGGCCTATATGGAAGCTGGGGAGGGCCTCTTCATCAGAGACTGTAGTGATAAGACAAGGTGTCACGGGTTACAACTTAAACAGGGGAAGCTCTTTACTGTGAGGGTGGTGAGGCACTGGAATGGGTTGTCCTAGGAAGTTGTGAATGCTCCATCCATGGCAGAGTTCAAGGCCAGGTTTGATGGAGTCTTGGGTGACATGGTTTAGTGGCAGGTGACCCTGCCCATACCGGGAGGGGTGGGACTTAAGGTCCTTTCCAACCCTAACTATTCTATGATTCTATATCTTGGAGATAAATAGTCTTATTTGCAGCAGTATTCTCTCTGCAATTATCATGGTTTAAGCCCAGCCGGTAACTTGGAACAACGCAGCCGCTCGCTTGGTCCCTCCCTTTCTTACCTCTCCTGCTCCTGGAGGGATGGGGAGGAGATTTGAAAGAATGTAAATCCCACGGGTTGGTATAAGAACTGTCCAATAATTGAAGTATAATTCAAAGCAACTACTACTACCCCTGATAATTATGATGATAAGGGAAATAGCACTGGGAGAGAATATAAAACTAAAAGGGAAAAGGAAAGAACAAAACACTAAATAAAAGTGATGCGCAATACAATTGCTCACCACCTGCTGACCTATACCCAGCCTGACCCGAGCAGCGATCCGGGCCTTCCAGCTATGTTCTCCCCTTTTATATATTGGGCATGACGGGCTGTGGTATGTAATACCCCTTTGGCTAATTTGGGTCAGTTGTCATGTTTCTGCATCCTCCCTGCTTCCCTTGCCCCTTCTCCCTGGCAGAGCATGAGACTGAGAAAGCCCTTGATCAGAGTAAATATTACTTATCAACAACTCAGAACATTGGTGTGTTATCAGCATTGTTCTCAGACTGAAGTTGAGAACACAGCACTGCACCAGCTACTAAGAAGGCGAAAAACGACTGTTACAGCTGAACCCGGGACAGCAAGCAAACATGCTAAAATGATCTTTGTAGACATTTAAAATGTCTAAAATGTAGAACATGATATTTCACACAACTTCTCTTGGTGGTTTCTGTGGGGGATTGTTTTTCTTTGCTTGAACTTCTAGACTTAAAAAAAATATTTTATATTTACAAGGAAATTCTTGCAAATTCTAAGATTTGCCTGCACAATAGATAAAGAAGTAGGGTTCCCTGCCTTCACTCTATTCTAGATAGGAGAATGCATATGACTGTTTAGAACACATCTAATTGACTAAGGCCATTACTGTCCTTGACAATGTTTTTGTAGGGAAATTGAAAGCAATTTAATTCATAATAGAGGCTGCTCACCCATGGTGGTGGTAAAGGACAGTTTGTAAACCTGTGTGTCATTGAACAGCTTGACAATGTGTTGTTTTTTTTTTTTTTTCTGGTATGAAGTAATTGCAGGAGACGGCTGCTTGGTATTATTTTGGAGACTGAAGGGTCAACTTCATCTAGCATAAAAAAGCCACAGTTTTTATTTAGATCTACTTTTGTTTGAGCAAGAATTTTGCAGTTTTTATTGGTTTAGAGTCTTTAACTCCAAGGTACCATTAGTCTACATGTAAAGTGATTTTTATTGCAAGTTATAATACAGTTAACTTACAAATCTTTTAATTTTGTTTAAATGTTCATGCTTTGAATACATGCTATTAAGAGTGGCTTATGATGTACTTAAGTCTAAAACCTTGATAGTGATTAAAGGTAACCTTTTTAACTTACTTAAAGTCTTTGTACTTTGGAAAAGAACACCTAAATCTCTAACAGTCAAATCTTGCCGCCTTAATGTTTTCAGCATGTACCCTAGAAAAAATCTATCTAATATTTCACATACATTTGAGCTGGAAAACAGATGCTTGTTAAATTCTTTGACTATGTAAGGAAGCTGTACATGGTTATAGAGCTTTCTAATCTTAAATGCTTGTGTGCTCTGAGCATTAGACTATCTTGTTCCAATTTTGGTGATTAATTTGTCTGTGGGTTTATAGTTTTTAGAATGAGAGAATTAACCTGATGGTTTACTTACAGAATTGTGAAGAAGTTTTGAGTCCAATATAAAAATCTAAGATATGCATTTCCATAAAATACTTCAGTGTGTCTGTTTCCAATTGAAGAAGTCCTTTGAAATGACTGCTCTGAGATACTACATGAATATGTAATCATGTCCTCTTTTTTGAGGGAAACATTGTCTGCAGACATAAAAGAGTTCTTCCTGTTAGTTGTTTCATATTAAATGAAGCAAGTGTAAGTGTGACCAAACAAATGTGCTTTTTTGTAGCAGGTGTCCTACATACCTTGGAAAACTTGTGGTTAAAATCTGGGTTTAAATAAAGTCCTTGCTAATCGTACCAGTAAGAGAATGTAGTGCTGTATAGATCATGTACAGTTGATTTTTTACAGAAAATTCTAAATGTGGTAATTGCTGTAAAATATGTGACAGATATTTTTGTGCTTTATGGTGCTGTATAATTCAATATTTCATCTCTTTAAAGTTAGCCAAACCTTAGTATTTATCAGTCTTTACCTTGCATTTTTGTGTCAGGCCCTGCATTCTTGGGTAGATGATGAAATAATGAGAAATTAGATAATATAGTGCCATGTAAAGGTGATTTTATGAATACTTGTACTCATTGGTTAAAATGTTTCATTGAAATAAGATTGCTTTAACTTTTTTTTTTTTTTTTTTTTTTGTCAGGACAAAAACCAGCTTTGACAAATGTTCAAGAGGAATTGGATAGGATGGCTCGCAAGCCAGACTCATTCGTAACAACAAACCCTCCTCCAACAGAGAACGAAGCTTGATAACGCATAAAAAATACATATGTAAATGACCAAATAACTATGTATATTGATCTGATAAGACCAGGAATTTTCTGCTATGGCAGATGCTATCAGTTTTCTTGGGGGCTGGGGAAATGAGCTTGCTACATCATTGCCTTGTCCTAGTAAAAAGTGCACATTCAGGAAGTTTGCATATAAAATCCCTCTGTATAAGATAACCATTTAGAGTTTATATAGGGCAATTCTTTTGGTTTTGGAGGTAAGCAGGTGCAGCTGACATTTCCTGTCATGAAGAACACAGAGAAGCAAAATGGAGAATTCTCATTGAAATACTACTGCTGACTGCACGCAAGGCAAGAAAGAGAAATTAAATCTTCTTTGGGAGTTTCTGGAATTGGCTACTTGTATGTTTACAAATGCGTTTTATTCTTGGAGTGGTGGTGGTGGTGTAACAGAGCATTAATTAGGTGAAAGAAGTATAGGTAGGGAATGGAGCCCTAAAAGGGGGAACAGATTTGGGACAGTGAGAAACTAGTATGTTGGATTGACTGGAGAGGAGCAATGTTGTTAAATCCGGTGTTTCACATAGGGTAAATAATCACTGTTTTATTAAAAACACTACTTTACATTGGATAATTCCAGGATAAACACTAGGCATCATGGCAATTTATTCTTGTTATAACTTTTATTCTAGTTTTTTTAAAACTATTAAGAGACTGGATGCCCTTTCTGTTGTAGCTGGCAAAGGGAGAAACTACAACTTGTTTAGATCCAAGTGCCTGGCACAGTGTGTGGTGTGTCTTTAGAAGGTGCTTGAAGTTATTGTGCACTGTAGTACAAACAGTCACTGTTTAGTTTTAAACAGTAGTTTGACAATTTGTATTTAATCTTAAATCCTGTTTTCTGGTAGCTTCTGCCTTTTTTATTTTATGCCAAGAGGCTAGCCTATGAAGAATGGTGGGTGACGTTATCATTTTCCCATAATGAAATGTGCTACAGAACACTCTCAGTATTTTTTTTCTTACTTTTTGTAACTAAATATTAGCTGTCAAGCTAAAAATGATTCCTGCCTTATGGCTATGGAGGTTTTTAAACAAAAACTTTCAAGGTCCTATTTCCAACCACATGTGCTGCAGGTGCAGCCAACTCCAATTCTGAAGGTAACCTAAAAAGCATGAATGTGTACATGATGAACATACTCAAAAACTTGGGTTTTATTTTCTTTAATGTAGCATTTCATTTGGAAAKATGRGTTGTGGTTGTCCCCRTTGCTCTAAYRGAGCTCTGTCCATGGTCACATAAAACCATCATTCTGTAAGAAACAAAACTGCTATTGTTACTGAAACGGTGCTTTGATTTTATATACGGTATGCTTGTTTTACATGTACACACTACCAGAAATTAAAAATACCAAGCATATTCTGTGCTGTTAATGCTGAAGGGAAAAACCACAATTTGAATTATACAGAGTTTACTTTTTATTGATATGAACTTGTACTAAATCTGATGTCTGGATATAACTTCCCTAATATATATTGTTACTTAAATATACAGAATTAGATTGACCACTAACATAGCATTGGGTGTTAACTTCAAATCCTATGTAACATCAAGAGGCTGTTCTTGTAAGTCTGTCTAAACATCTAGAAAACTAAGAGTATTTACTTGCCTCTCTGACAAACATTGAGTATGTTATTTGTGTCATTTTTTAATTGAAAATACTATTTTATTTTTTACTTTTTTTTTTTTTTAATAAATGGTAGGACCTGAATTTATAGTTGTCTAGGTAACAGTTAAACTAAGGCTGTGGATGGCTGATGGGAAATATGGATGTACTTCCTAGTGTAACAGGTGCCAGTTGCAAGTTACCATGCCAGAAGAAGTAATTGCACACTGTCCTCCTGACACTGAGATCTGAGATTAGAGACTAAACATCAAAAACTCAGCAGGAAAATTGAACAAGTGTGTGATCATAATGGGATATAGTTTGAAAACCTCAGTTTGAAACTGCATTTTTTTGTCATCTAATGATAAGCACTTTCTCTAGCAACATGGCAAAAACGTACAATTGAAGTACTTTCCAGATCTGTAAAAATGTTAAATATACTACAGTTGATCACAACTGATAATGTGTGATAACTTACCAGCTTTGCAGAAAGATGCTTCTGACAAAATAGAAACAGATTTCTGGTTTCTAATTGCAAGTGAATTCTCCTAGTTTATGGAAAGAAAGTTGTAAGTAATATAGCATCTTGTGGTTGCCAAAGTCTGACAACTTTGGTGAGCTGCACAGTTGTTATCCTGGTGTCTTCAAGCATTGGAACCAAAGGCCAAATTGCAAACAGCCTTTACACTTTCAAGTGAAGCTTCATTTTATTTGCAGATACACTTGTATGGTAGACTGTTTAAACTATTATGTGACTATATTTTTATGCATTATAGTGACTGCATCTACTGTTCACATTTAAACTAAGAAAACAAAAGATGAAAGCATTCCACTTGAAGCAAATAGAAAAGTTTAAAGACTGGCCCTCCATAAAAATGCTATGGTTATGCTGATTGATTTTAAGTTTGCACTTTTTTTGTTGGCTTAAAAAAACCAACCCAAACCTGTTTAGACTGAACAGAATTTCATATTATTTATGTCGTGGTTTAAGCCCAGCCAGTAACTCAGAAAATAACTGCTACAGCTGAAACCAGGACAATTTACATTGAAAGTGGCTGCTCTGTACATCATTAACTTAACAATATACATACTGTAAATGAAAGTTTAGTGTCCTGTATACTAAGTTTATTGGGTTTTTTTCCAACTTACAATTAGGACTACAAATGTATCAAACAAACCTTAGTCCAGTTGTATGGCTTTAACCAGGTGCAGTATGCAGTCATGTGGAATCTAGCTTTCTAGTGCTGGCAAAATGAGGACATCTTTACTGGCTTCAATAAACATGCATCCAGACTCCTTTATGCTGTGCTGCTTTGTTGTTTTTAAGATCCCCCTTCTAGAGCTGTTTCTGTGGTAACAGAATATTAGCGAGTTCTGTGAATAGGAGAAATTAAGTTGGCTTGCATAGTTGTGTACCTCAACTTCCTTCTTGGGAGTTCTTGTACCAGCCTTTGCTAATGCAACTCCTGCTGGACTTCAGAGCATGTACCTTGTGTTAAGTAAAGGGAAGTTGGTATAGCTACATTTGCAGAGAGAGGTGTGCTCATGGATAGCTTACACGTGTCGTGGTTTAAGCTGAACCCAGGACAGCACGTAAACAGTTACATTAGCAGAACTGCTTTTTATGTAATATATTTCATGCGAATGGGGAAACAGTTGTATATTTTCCCAGGTTAAGATATACACTTTCTAATATCTTTTGTGGAATGCTGCATCCAAGCAGAACACTGGTCCCAAATTTACAGTATTAAATTCCAGGTTATGAGAAGTTAAAGGGGTAAATTGCTTGAATGGTGCAAATGACTCTTCTCTGCCAATAGCAAAGCTATGTTTTTTTCCCTTTGTGTGTGTAACAAGTTCATCCTAGTAAGCATAGAAAGAGTAGACTGATTTAATTAGGATTCTACTAGTTTACTTCATTTTTACTTTAACTGGATGCCTATATCTTCCTCTGCACAGATTAAAGTTCTAGTAATTAATGTTTCCTGAGTCACCCTGCTTTTGAAATATAAATCAACTAAGCTTTGGGTTTCTAATATATGTAATTTCTCTAGAAGTGAATCCGTATGAAGCCATGAAACAATTATCATCACTTTAGAATTGCCATAATGCTTTACATTTTAATGAGTTTGTTAATGTAAAGAATTAATTGTAGTCCTTTAAGATGGCATTTAGGAAATATTTTTTGAATCTATGAAGAGAATTATCTATTATGTTAACTGGGAAGAAACTAAATGAAGACTTCATCTTCAGACATACTGAAATGCAAAGTGACTTTCTTCAGAAAGACCATAACAGTGGATTGAAATAGAAGAACACCCTTGAAACTCTTAGGTTTACTTCGCTGTTGTTCATTGTAATTTTTTGTTTGTTTGGGGTTTTGTTTTGGTTTTGTTTGTGGTTTTGTTTGTTTGTTTTGGGGGTGTTTGTTTTTGTGGGTGTTTTTGGTGTTTTTTTGTTAAAGCAAAATGTCTCCAAATCTAAAATGGAAAAGTTGGGATAATAAGGTTTTGGTGTGGAAAACATCTTGCTGGAGACTCTAAGCTGCTCATACAAGATGAATCTTTCACTGCTGTACTGTTTGAGATGGTGCTGTTAACCCCTCTGGCATTTCAGCTGTGGCAGGGTTTTGTTAGGGAATTAATTTCTCGGATAAGAACCTTTGCTTGAATAAAATCATCTATTTCTGAGTCTTTGTAGTTCAAACCCATACAACGAACAGGGTATAGATGACTAGGTGGCTTAGGTTACTGAAGCCAGACTCTGGTTGTCTAGGTCTATATGTAGAGCAGCATGGAGTATCGAAATAGATATACAGCACCAAAAGTGGAACTTGTCTGTTATTCAGTCTTTTTAATTAAAAAATAAATAATATATTCATAGGGTAGAGGCAGTTTACTTCCAAAAGAACACTTTTGATTTAATTCAGTTTCACCCTCCTCAAGGAAGCATTGACGTAAAACTTCCAGCCTGTTATACTACAGCCTTCATAATAATTGACTACTGTGCTGATCCACTCAGACTGTGTGGAGAAAATAATATAAGCACAGATAATGAAGAAGGGCAATAGTCTGAACTAATGCTTTGGGACAGTATGTGGCTCTGGTCTCAAAAACATCTGAGATTTCTGCAGTCAAATGTTATTGTAGATTATAAACAGCCGTTCTATGTACTGGGAGTCGCAGAAGTGCAGGTGAAAGCATATTCTGATCTAGCAAGCTTTCTTTGGAAAAGTGAAGCAAGCTCTGACTTGTACATGTACATCACTGCCTCTTGAAATTCAAATGCTTAAAAAAAGCTCAAGTAAGTTAATTTTCTCAAATGAAGCACTTTACAAGTGGTAGGATAAATATGGTGTTACAGTGCTTCATTGCATGCTTCATGCATGTCTCAATAAATCTTAAGTATAGGGCACCTAATTTGTGAGTAAAAGACAGACTAGGGACAATGTGGGCCCCCTCCGACAGCTATCGGGAGAACTGGCTACCCTGGATTTGGAGAAGGCTGAGGTTCTTAATGACTTCCTTGCCTCAGTCTTCACTGGAAAATGCTCTGGCCACACCACCCAAATCTTGGAAGGCAGACGCAGGGACAGTGAGAATGAAGACCCTGGGCCCCCTGTAGGAGAGGATCTGGTTCGAGACCATCTTAAGAACCTGAAAGTGCACAAGTCCATGGGACCTGATGAAATCCATCCGCGGGTCCTGAAGGAGCTGGCAAATGAAGTTGCTAAGCCACTGTCCATCAGATTTGAAAACTCATGGCAGTCAGGTGAAGTTCCCGATGACTGGAAAAAGGGAAATATAACCCCCATTTTCAAGAAGGGGAAAATGGATGAGGCGGGGAACTGCAGACCAGTCAGCCTCACCTCTGTGCCTGGCAAAATCTTGGATTGAATTCTCCTGGAAGGCATGCTGAGGCACATGAAAAACAACGAGGTGGTTGGTGACAGCCAGCATGGCTTCCTTAAGGGGAAATCCTGCCTGACCAGTCTGGTGGCCTTCTGTTATGGGGCTTTGGAACTGATGGACAGGGGTAGAGCAGTTGATGTCATCTACCTGGACTTGTGCAAAGCATTGGATACTGTCCTACACAACATTCTTGTTTCTAAGTTGGAGAGACATCAATTTGATAGATGGACCACTCAGTGGATAAAGAACTGGCTGGATGGCCACACGCAAAGAGTTGTGGTCAATGTCTCAGTGTCCAGCTGGAGACCAGTAACGAGTGGTGTCCCTCAGGGATCGATGTTGGGACCGGTCTTGTTCAACATCTTTGTCAGTGACATAGACAGCGGGATTGAGTGTGCCCTCAGCAAGTTTGCCGATGATACCAAGCTGTGTGGTTCGGTTGATACACTGTAGGGAAGGGATGCCATCCAGAGTGACCTTGACACGCTTGTGAGGTGGGCTGATGCCAACCTGATGAAGTTTAACCATGGCAAGTGCTGGGTCCTCCACCTGTGTCAGAGCATTCCCAGGCACAGCTACAGGTTTGGGCAGAGAAGAGATTCAGAGCAGCCCTGTGGAGAAGGACTTGGGGTGTTGGTCGATGAAAAAATGAACATGAGTCATCAGTGTGCGCTTTCAGCCTAGAAAGCCAACCGGATCCTGGGCTGCATCAAAAGGAGTGTGACCAGCAGGTCGAGGGAGGTGATCCTGCCCCTCTACTCTGCTCTCGTGAGACCTGACTTGGAGTACTGTGTGCAGTTCTGGTGTCCTCAACATAAAAAGGACATGG
>CABHOG010000130.1:455750-482382 GCA_902168055.1 Aratinga solstitialis | reverse complement strand
GAGAGCAATACAGGTGGCACTATTGCAAAGCTTACTGTGTGCAGAAGACGTCCAGCAGCCTCTTTCTGTCCCTGCTGTTCATATCTGAGAACAGAGGTGAAACATTTGTGTACTACACTCTCGGCCGCAGGACAGCAGAGAGTGGGCACCACAGGTATTGTACTGCTATGGAATTTGAGCTTGGAAAGCAAAGAGCAACAGCAATGGCGGTAGCACCGTTGCGAAGCTTACTGTGTGCAGAAGACGTCCAGCACCATATTTCAATTTTTTGCTTTTCATCTCTAGGTGCAGAGATTAAACATTCGTGCTCTACTCAGTTGGCTACAAGTGGGCTGAGGCCGTGTCTGGCGAGGTTGGACTCAGATGGACTTTTAAGTTTGAAAGCAAAGGGTAACAAGGAGCTCTCCAGTCAGAGACCAAATTCTCAAATGATAGAACAAGTTCTCCAAAGACCAAATTCTCCAATTATAGAAAAATTTCTCCTATCAAAGTCCAAATTTTCCAATCATAATTCTATTTCTCCGGTCATAGAAGAATTTCTCCAATCACAGAACAAATTCTGCGATTAAAAATAAATCTGCTTTCACAGAGTATGTTCTGCAATCACAGAAAATGTTCGTCAATCAACGAAAAATTTCTCCGAAGACCAAATTCTTCAAATACAAAACAAGTTCTCAAATAATAGGGCATGATCTCTAAATGCAAAACAATTTCCTCAATCACAGAACAATTTCTCTCGCCACTGAAAAATTTCTCCAATGAAACATGAAATTCTTCAAGCGTTGAAGAAGTTCTCCAATCTAAGACCAAATTCTCCATGAACATAACAAGATCTCCACTCATAGACAAATTTCTCCAATCACAGAACAAGTTTTGCAATCATAAATCAACTTCTCTAATGACGGACGAAATTCTCCCATCACAGAACAAGTTTTGCAATCCTAAAACAAATTCTCTAATGACAGACAAAATTCTCTAATCATAGATCTAGTTCACCAATATCACAGGTTCTCAAATCAAAGACCTAACTATTCAGTCACAGACCGAGTTCCCCAGTCACAGACCGAGTTCCCCAGTCATGGGTTTAGCAGTAGCAGTCATTTTTCTCCTTCTGGGTAGCTGGTGCAGCACTGTGTTTTTGACTTTCAGCCTGGGAACAGCGCTGATAACACCAGTGTTTCGGTTACTGCTTAGTGATGTTTTGGTCTGGCCAAGGACTTTCTGAGTTTCATGCTCTGCCAGGAAGGAGGGGAAGCCGGGAGGAAGCAGAGACAGGGCACCTGACCCAAACTGACCAAAGAGGTTATTCCATACCACAGCACGTCATGTCCAGGATATAGAGCAGAGAGCAGAGACCCGGAATTATGTGGGGGTGCACTGCGTGGTCGGGCTTGGTATTAGGTGGTGAGAATTGTATTCTTTCATTGTATTTCTCTTGTCATTATTATTATTGGTGGTAGCAGTAGTGATTTGTGTTATACTTTACTTACTAAACTCTTCTTATCCCAACCTGTGGGAGTTGCATTCTTTTCGATTCTCCTTCCCATCCACCCAGGAGCGGGGGGAAGAAAGAGGGGGAAGTGAGTGAGAGAACGGCTGGCTGAGAGGCTTAAACCACAACGTAAGTTCTCCAGTCACGGACCAAGTCAGCTCCCCAGTCACAGATCAAGTCAGCTCCCCAGTCACGGACCAAATTCTCCAATCACGAAACGTGTTCTCCAATGAAAGACCAAATTCTCCAATCACAAAACACATTCTCCAATGAAAGACCAAATTCTCCAATCACAAAACGTGTTCTCCAATGAAAGACCAAATTCTCCAATCACAAAACAAAACAAGTTCCCCCATCACAGAACAGTTCCCAAGTCAAAAACACAGCACTGCACCAGCTACCATGAAGGAGAAAAATGACTGCTGCTGCTGAACCCATGACATGCCTAAAAATACTCTATGCAAAAATACTTACTAATACACTTGCTAGTAAGTCTTAATGTGGCCTGGAGGTCTTAACTGAGATGAGAGTATTTGAACAAAGCTCCAAAAATTGCACCTCAAATAAACTACAAAGCTCTAAGGCCACAAAACCTGAGCTAACAGCAGAGAACTTACCCTGATGAGAGCTGAACCTCAAAGGAGCTCCCTGAGCAGAAGCTGTACCTCATATGCCACCGGCCCCAGCCACAACCCCTCCCTCCATGGGTTGGGGCAGGGGAGGGGGACCCTGATAAGCCGCAGCTGGCTCTTTGTCTTACTTGGATCTGGCTCTGTCCTGCTCCCTATCTGCACCAAAGCTGCTCCGTAAGCGTCCTGGCTCTTTCATACCTGCTCACCGTTTGCTCCATGGGTCCTCTGTGGCTTTAATTTGCTGCTTGTCTTTCTCTGGGTCGGATGGGTGAGACTCAGAGATTCAGACTTTGAAGCTGGGATTTAGGGACTGAGACTCAAGGGCTCACAGTGGGGCTGAGAATCTGGGACTCAGACTCTGTGGCTAAAGACTCCGGCTGAGACTGCGTCTGAAACCCTGTGGCTGCGACAGTGACTGAGACTCTGGGCCTGAGACTTTGGAACTCATACTCTCAGAATCTGTGGCTGAGAATGTTGCTGGGACTCTGTGGCTAAGACTATGGAATTCAGACTTTGGGGCTGAGACTCTGTAGCTACAACTCTGGGATTCAGACTTTAGGGCTGAGACTGTAGATGAGACTGTGGCTAAGACTCCGGGCTTCAGACTCTGGGGCAGAGACTGCAGCTAAGACTCTGTGACTCAGACTCTGTGGTGAAGACTCCAGTGCTCATACTCTGAGCTGGCACTGGGGCTAAGACTCTGGGGTTCAGGCTTGGGGGCTGAGATGGGGGCTGAGACTCTGGGTCTCAGATTTTGAATCGCAGACTCTGTGGCTGAGATGATGGCTGAGACTCTGGGCCTCAGACTTCAGAGCTGATACTCACACTCAGATGCTGTAGCTGGGACTGTGAGACTGAGACTGTGTGGCTGAGACTCAGTAGATGAAACAGTGCCTTAGACTCTGGGCCTCAAACTTTGGAGCTGAGGCTGCTGCTGAGACTCAATGTAGACTCTGGAATTCAGGCTCTGGGGCTGACACTTGAGCTGAGACTCTGGCTAAGACTCCAGGGCCCATACTCTGACCTGAGACTGTAGTTGATACTCTGCAGCTGAGATTCTGGGGCTAAGGCTCTGGGGTTCAGGCTTTGGGGCTGAGACCGTGCCTGAAACTCTGTTGCTCAGACTTCGAATTTCAGACTCTGTGACCCAGACTCTGCAGTTTAGACTCTGTGGCTGACACAATGGCTGAGGTTCCGGGCCTCAGACTTTGGAGCTGATACTCTCAGACTCAGACTCTGAAGCTGAGACTGTGTGGCTGACACTCTGTGAATGAAATGATGCCTTAGACTCTGGGCCTCAAACTATGGAGCTGATACTTTCAGACTCAGACTCTGTGGCTAAGACTGCTGCTGAGACTCTATGTCTAAGACTCTGGGATTCAGACTCTGGGCTGACACTTGAGCTGAGACTCTGTGGCTAATACTCCAGGGCTCATACTCTGAACTGAGACTTTGGCTGAGATTCTGCCGCTGAGACTCTGCTGCTCAGATTTTGGAGCTGACACTCTCAGACTCACTCYGGGGCTGAGACTCTGTGGCTGAGACTGCAGGTAACACTCAGGGTCTGAGACTCCGTGGCTAACACACCAAGGTTGTGAGGGTGGCAGAGACTCTGGGCAGCAGACTTTGGAGCTGATACTCTCAGACTCGCACTGTAGCTGTGACTCTATGCTGAGGCTCTGGGGCTGAGAATGTATGAGACTGGCTGAGACGCTGTGACTGATACAGTAGCTGAGGCTCTGGGCCTCAGTCTTTGGAAATCATGCCCTCAGACTCAGGCTGTAGCTGAGGCTCTGGGGCTAAGACCCGGGGGCTCACACTCTGGGTCTCTGGAGCTGATGCTGAGACTGCGGGGCTGAGACTGTGGGATGAGACAGTGGCTCAGACTTTAGAGCTGATACTTTCAGACTCAGACTCTATGGCTGAGACTCTGGGYCTCAGACTTTGGAGCTGTTACTCTCAGCTTCAAACTCTGTGGCTGGGACTGTTGCTGAGACTCTATGGCTAAGACTCTGGTATTCAGACTTTGGGGCTGAGACTGGTGCTGAAAATCTATGTCTAATACTCTGCGATACGGACTTTGGGGCTGAGACGGTAGCTGTGACTCTGGGCCTCAAGCTTTAGAGCTGATACTCTCAGACCCTTTACCTGAGGCTGTTACTCAGACTGTGGCTCAGACTCTGTAGCTGAGACTCCCTGAGACTGTGACAAAGACTGCGGCTCAGACTCATTGCTAAGACTCTGGAGCTGAGACATTGGCTCAGACTCTGACCCTCAGACTTTGGAGCTGATACTTTCAAACTCAGACTCTATGGCTGAAACTGTTGTCGAGACTATGTCTAAGAGTCTGGTATTCTGACTTTGGGGATGACGCTGTGGCTGAGACCATGTCTGAGACTGATGCTCAGATTTATGAGCTGGTACTCTCAGACTCCGACTCCATGGCTGAGACAGTGGCTTAGACTCTGGGCCTCAGGCTGTGGAGCTGATACTCGGACTCACACTCTGTAGCTGAGACTCCGGTCTCAAACTTTGAAACTGATACTCCCAGACTCAGACTGTAGCTGGTACTCTATGGCTGTGACTCTACGGCTGAGAGTCTGGGCCTGAGACACTGTGGCTGAGACTCTCTGGCTGAGACAGTGGCTTAGACTCTGAGCCTCAGATATTGGAGCTGATACTGTCAGAATCAGACTGTAGCTGCGACTGTATGGCTGAGACTCTGGGGCTAAGACTGTGTGAGACTGGGGCTGGGACGGTGGCTGATAGACTCAAACTGTAGCTGAGACTCTGGGGCTGAGAATCTGTGGCTAAGACTCAGGGGCACACGCTCTGGATCTCTGGAGCTGATATTCAGACTCGGACCTTGGGGCTGAGACTGTGGGGCAAGATGGTGGCTGAGACTCCGGGCCTTAAACTTTGGAGCTGATACTCTCACACTGAGACTGTGGCTGAGATTCTGAACCTGAAGCTAGGAGACTGAGAGTAGCTGAGATGGTGGCCGCGGATCTGAACCTGAGACTTTGGAGCTGACACTTTCAGGCTCTTTGGCTGGGACTGTTGCTGAGACTCTATGGCTAAGACTCTGGGATTCAGACTTTGGGGCTGAGACTGCTACTGAAACTCTATGGCTAATACTCTGTGATGCACACTCAGGGCTGAGACTCTGTGGCTGACACTCCAGGTCTCATGCTCTGAGCTGAGRCTGTGGCTGATACTCTGCCCCTGGCACTCTCAGGCCGAGACTCTGGTTCTTAGACTTTGAATCTCAGACTTGGGGGCTGAGACTCTGAGGAAGAGACTAGAGCTGAGACAGTGCCAGTGACCCTGGGCCTCAGACATTGGAGCTGATACTCTCACAGTCAGACTCTGTGGCGGAGAAAGGACCTGACACCAAGGAGTAAGACCAAGCCGGTGGCATCATTGTGAGCTCGCTTTGTGCAGAAGATGCCAGCAGCAGCTTTCTCTCCTGGCTCTTCGACTGTGCAGCACATGTGAAACATGCATGCTCTGCTCACTCTGCTGCTGGAAATCTGGGAGCAGGCACCAGAGAGATTGCAAATRATGGGACTTGTAAGTGGGAAAGCGAAGACCAACACCAATGCAGGTTGCACCTCTGTGGAGATTACAGTTTGCATGAGTGGCCCAACTGCACCTTTCTGTCCTAGCTGTTTCGATGAGTGAGCAATACCCTGAAGTTCATACTCTCTGCTCCGTGCCATGGAATAGCTGGGAAGGGGAGCCAGGCAGGTTCCAAGCACATGTACTTTTACAGCAATACTGGTAGCACTGCTGCAGAGCTCACTGTTTTCTAATGAGGCCCAGCAGCACGCTTTCTGTCCTAGCTCTTCAGCTATGGGAGCAGGAGCCAAACATTTGTCCTCTGCTCACTGTGCTGCATGATGGCCAGGAGGGGACACTGGAGAACTTGCAGGCGATTAGACTTTAAGGTGGGAAAACAAAGAGCGAGAGCAATGCTGATGGCATCGTTGCAGAGCTCACTGTTTGTGGAAGAGGCCTCGATGCATATTTCTGTCCTGGCTCTTTGGATATGGGAGCAGAGGGCAAGCTGAGCTCACTCTGCTGCAGGACATTCAAGAGCAGACAGCAGAGAAGTTACATGCAATTGGACTTTTAGGTGAAAAAGCGAGGAGCAACAGCAATGGTGTTGGCACCCCTGCAGAAGTTATATTTTGCAGAAGAGGCCCAGCACCAGCTTTGTCTCCTAGCTCATCAGCGCTGGGAGCAGAGGCTAAACAATAAAACTTTGCTCACTGTACTGCAGGGCAGCCTGGGTCGGGCACCAGAGATATTGGAATCAAATGCACTTTTAGGGAAAAAAGCAAAGAGCAAGAACAATCCTGGTGGCATGGATGAGGATCTCACTCTCTGCAGAAAAGGACCTGCCTCAGATTTTTGTCCTGGCTCTTCACATGTGGAAGCAGAGACCAAACATTCCTGTTCTGCTGACTGTGCTAAGAGTGGCCAGAYGATGACGCTGCAAAAGTCCCACAGAATTAAACTTTTAGCTGAGAAGGCAAGGAGYGAGAGCAGTGCTGGAGACATCATGGTGGACCTCACATACAGCASAAGAGGCCCAGAAGCACTCTTCTGTCCAAGGTCTTTGGCTGTTGGAGCAGAGGTCTAACATTGATGCTCTGCTGGCTCTGCTTCAGGACGACCAGGAGACGGTACCAGAGTATTGGCACACAATTGGACTGTTAGGTGGGAAATCAAGAGCAGCAGCAATGCTGCTGGAACTGCTGAAGGGCTTACAGTTTGGAGAAGAGAACCATCTACACCTTTCTCTTCTTGCCGTTTCGATGAGGGAGCAGTACCCTGAAAGCCGTACTCTTTGCTCAATGCCATGTAACAGCTGGAAGAAGGAGCCAAAGAGATTCCAAACACATGGACTTTCAGATGAGAGAGCAAAGAGCCAGAGAAATGCTGATGGCTTCATTGCAGACCACATATTCTGCAAAATTTGGCAGGCATCATTTTTCTCTCCTGTCTCTTCAGCTGCGGGACCAGAAGCCGAATAHTCATGCTGTTCTCACTTTGCTACCGGACAGCCAGGAGAGGGCGCCAGATAATTTGCACACAGTTGGACTTGTAGGTGGAAAAGGAAAGAACGACAGCAATGCAGGTGGCACTGCTGATGAACTTGCAGTTTGGAGAATAAGCCCGGCTCCACCTTTCTGTCCTAACCATTACGATGTGGAGCAGCACCCCGAAGTCCATACTCTGTGTTACATGCCATTGAACAGCTGGGAACAGCACACACACACGTTCCAAACACATGGACTTTCAGGAGACAAAACAAGAAGTGAAAGCAATACTGGAGGCATCATTGAACACCACACAGTCTGCAAAAAAGGAGGGCAGAAATTTTCTCTCCTGGATACTTGGGTGTGGGAACAGAGGCAAGACAATCGTACTTGACTCACTTAGGTGCAGGACAGCCAAGACCAGGCTCAGGAAAGTTTACGCTAAAATCAACATTGACGTGGAAAAGCAAGGAAAGACGGCAATGCAGGTAGCACGGTTGCAAAGCTTAATGTCTATAGAAGAGATAAAGCAGCACCTGCCTCTTCATCTGTGGGAGCAGAGTTGAAACATTCGTGCAATACTCGGCTGCAGGATAGACGAGATGGGGTGCTGGAGAGGCTGGAATTAAATGGACATTCAAATGGCAAACCAGGGAGCGACAGTAATGCAGCTGGCACCGTTGCAAAGCTCACTGTGTGCAGAAGAGGTCCAGCAGCATCTTTCAGTCCTGGCTCTCTGTCTGTGGGAGCAGAGGCAAAATTTTCATGCTCTAATCGATCGCATGCAGGACAGCCAGGAGTAGGCACCACAGAGACTGTACACCAATGGACATAGAGGTGGGAAAGAAGGGAGTAACAGCAATGAAGGTGGTACCGTTGCAAAGATTACTGCTTGTGCAAGCCATCCAGCATCACCTTTAAGTCATTCCTTTTCATCTCCCGGAGCAGAGATGGGGCGCTGGAGACTTAGAACTCAAATGAACTTGCAGATTGGAATGCAATGATGACAGCAATACAGCTGGCAACGTTGTAAAGTTTATTGCCTGAACAAGAGGTCCAGCAGCATCTTTCAGTCGTGGCTCTTCGTATGTGGAAGCAGAGTCCAATCATTGGAGCTCTACTCACTCGTCAATGGGACGGCCGAGGTCGAGCACTGGAAAAGGGTGAATAAAATAGACTATCAGATGAAAAAGCAAGGAGGAATAGCTATGCAGCTGGCACCATTGCAAAGCATATTGTGTGCAGAAGAGGTCCAGCAGCATCTTTCAGTCCTGGCTCTTCGCCTGTGGTAGCGGGGTCCAATCATTCGTGCTCTGAAAACTGGGCAGCCGGCTGTCCTGGAGCAGGCGTCAAAGATGTTGCATTCAAATGCACTTTGAGGTGGGAAAGCAAGGAGTGAGAGCAATACAGGTGGCACCGTTGCAAAGCTTATTGTGTGCAGAAGAGGTTCAGCAGCATCTTTCAGTCCTGGCTTTTCGCCTGTGGCAGCAGAGTCCAATCACTCGTGCACTGAAAACTGGGTAGCAGGACAACCGGGAGCAGGCATTGAAGATGCTTTCTCCAAATGCACTTTGAGGTGGGAAAGCAAGGAGTGAGAGCAATACAGGTGGCACCGTTGCAAAGCTTTCTGTGTGCAGAAGAGGTTCAGCAGCATCTTTCAGTCCTGGCTCTTTGCCTGTGGCAGCAGAGCCCAACCATTCGTGCTCTACAAACTTGGCACCCCGCTCCTAGCGCCCTCCTTCCCCGGTCCTAGTGCCCCCCCTCTCGGTCCTAGTGCCCTCCTCCCGGTTCTAGCAGCCCCTCCCTCCCCGGTCCTAGTGCCCACCGTCCTCTGTCCTAGTGCCCCTCCCGCTCCCCCAGATCCTAGTGCCCCCTTCCGCTAGGTTCTAGTACCCCCCACCCCTTGGTCCTAGTGCCGCTCCCCAGATCCTAGTCCCCCCCTTCCCGCTCCTAGTGCCCACTCCCCTATCCTAGTGACCCCCTCCAGGTCCTAATGCCCACCTCCCCAGGTCTTAGTGCTCCCCCGCAAGCTCCTGCACCCCACACCCCCTTCTTCCCCCCGGGGGGGCTCAACTCCCACCTTATGGATACCCCCCCTCCGCTTYGCACCCCTCTCCGCTTCCGCACCCATCCCCTTTCATTCTTCCACCATCGCGCCCCCCACCGTTCCCCTGTGCCATCGCCCCTTTAAGGCGGGTGTGGCGGGAGGGTGTGACGCATCCCCCGTCGGGGCGGGAAGGGGGCGCGGTGTGAGGCGGCTGCGAGACGCCAACATGGCGGCGGGCGGCGGGAGGCGACGCGGCGGCAGCGGCAGCAGCGCGGTCCCCTCGGTGCTGCCGCCGCCGCTGCCGCCGCTGCTGCTGCTGCTGCCGCTGCTGCTGCCGCTGCCGCTGCCGCTGCCCGGCGCCGCCGCCGCGTCCCACCGGGACGGGGACAACGCGGTGCTGGGGATGCGGCTGGAGGAGAGCACGAAGCCGGCGCCGACGGCTCCGTCCCGCGGGCCCATCCGTGTGACGGAGGGCAGCGAGCTGCTGCTGCGCTTCTACGGGCAGGGGCTGGGCCCTGGCGCCGGGGAGCGGGTGGCGTTCGCCGAGCTGCGCCCGGCCGAGAACGGTTCTGCCCCGAACGGCTCCTGCTCCTATCGCACCCAGGACGTGGTGGTGCAGCCGGGCCCCGCGGAGCTCTCCGACACCTCGGCCCTGCTGCGGGTCCGGGTCCGCGCCCTGCGGAAGGGCGAGAAGGTAAAGACCTACGTGTTGTGCACGCAGCGCCGGGCCGGGCAGGCCTGGCTGCCCCATGCCGACCCCGCCAGCTGGCTCATGGTGCTGGAGGAGAAGAAGTCGCTGTTGCCGCTGTGGCTGCAGGTGATCCTGATCCTGGGGCTGCTGGTGCTGTCGGGCATATTCAGCGGGCTCAACCTGGGCCTCATGGCGCTGGACCCCATGGAGCTGCGCATCGTGCAGAGCTGCGGCACCGACACCGAGAAGCGCTACGCCCGCAGGATCGAGCCCATCCGCCACAAAGGGAACTACCTGCTGTGCTCCCTGCTGCTGGGGAACGTGCTGGTGAACACCACCCTCACCATCTTCCTCGATGACCTCATCGGCTCCGGCATCGGCGCCGTAGTCGCTTCCACCATCGGCATCGTCATCTTCGGGGAGATCGTGCCCCAAGCGCTCTGCTCCCGCCATGGCTTGGCCGTGGGCGCCAACACCATCGTGGTGACCAAGTTCTTCATGCTGGTGACGTTCCCCCTCTCCTACCCCATCAGCAAGCTCCTCGACTGCATCCTGGGCCAGGAGATCGGCACCGTCTACAACCGGGAGAAGCTGGTGGAGATGCTGAAGGTGACGGAGCCCTACAATGACCTGGTGAGGGAAGAGCTCAACATGATCCAGGGAGCCTTGGAGCTCCGCACCAAGACGGTGGAGGATGTGATGACCCCGCTGCAGAACTGCTTCATGATCAACAGCGATGCCATCCTGGACTTCAACACAATGTCGGAGATCATGGAGAGCGGCTACACCCGCATCCCTGTCTATGAGGAGGAGCGTTCCAACATCATGGACATCCTCTACGTCAAGGACTTGGCTTTCGTTGACCCTGACGACTGCACCCCCCTCAAGACCATCACCAAGTTCTACAACCACCCCGTCCACGTCGTCTTCCATGACACCAAGCTGGATGCCATGCTGGAGGAGTTCAAAAAGGGTAAGGGGTGCCGCCGCTTCCATGGGGTGCTGGTTTTGGTGGAGGGGACAGGACAACCGGGACACGGTGCTGGGCACAGGCAGCTGAACCAGGAGCCTCCCGTTCTCTGCCCGTGGCCAGCGCCAGCCTCAGGAGCCACTTTGGGAATGTTCCCTTGGGATTAATCACCAGCCCTGGAGGCCCTTGGATAGAAAATGAGAGCTGGGGACTTGCTGGGCTCGAGGTTTGGGCTTGGCTCCCTCCTCCCAGCCCCATTCCCGCTCTGCTTCCTGCTCACAGGGCTGGGAGCAAGAGACTGCAGGCTGAACCCCCCGGGATGTGCTTTCAGGCTGGGAACCCCCTCTGCCCTTCCCAGCTTCCAGTGTGGGGCCGGGATGAAGTGAAGGTGCTGGCTGTGGGGGGGGATGCCAGGTCAATCCCGCTCCTGCTGCCAGGAGCTCCAGCTCCTGGGGCAGCGGTTTGGGCTGCCCCCATCCCTGCATCCTGTCATGCTCAGGGATGGTTCAGGGGGTGTCGTGATGGGATTGAAGGGATCAGATAATTCCACCCGCAGCAAAAGGCTTGGCTGGAGCTTGGGAGAGGGTTTGGGAGCTGCTTGATTCGAGCTTGGCTCATATGTAAAGGTAGGGAGGAGGCAGCAGCTCCAGAAGCATGGGCACGGGAGCTTGGCACGGCTCCCTGTGGGAATGCCAATGGGATCTCAGCGTCGTTCCTTCAGTTCAGCCCATCCTGCTCCAGCCTGGCCCCAGCGCCCAGCAGCAGCGAACCCCAGTCCTGTTGCTGCCAGAGCCGGTGTTATCCCGGCTGCTGGCAGCGGCTTTCCCTCCGGCAAATCCTTCCTAAGGGATTTAACGCCCTTACAAAGCCACCCCCGTCCCACAGGGCTGCAGTTCAGCTGCCGCTCAGGCTCAGGGCCCTGCTTTGCGGCGCTGCTTTGAGCCGAGCCCCATTCCTCACGGATGCTGCCCCATGGTGAGGCTCTGCCCTCACCCCACTGATGGGCGCCTGGAGCAGAAGCTGCGCCCATGCCCTTTGCCCAGGGATCCCTGCAGGGTGTTTGCTTTGCCCTCGGCCGCTCCCAGCCCAGCTCATCCCAAGAGGAGCCGCCTGAGTCACCCAACCCCATCCCTCCCTGTGCACACCCCAGGTGAGGGGTTCCCAGAGCCCAAGCAATGAGCTCAGGGTGGTTTCGCCCCTCTGAGCATCACCATTACTGGAGCAGCTCTGCTCTGGAGCCAGGCTGAGAGCTGGGCTGGGGCAGCCTGGAGAGGAGAAGGCTCCTGAAGGGGAGACCTTAGAGCAGCTCCAGTGCCTAAAGGGGCTGCAGGAAAGCTGGAGAGGGGCTTTGGCCAAGGGATGGAGGGACAGGACAGGGGAATGGCTTTAACTGCCAGAGGGGAGACTGAGATGAGCTCTTGGGCAGAAGCTGTTCCCTGTGAGGGTGCTGAGGCGCTGGCACAGGGTGCCCAGAGAAGCTGTGGCTGCCCCATCCCTGCAGTGCTCAAGGCCGGGTTGGACACAGGGGCTTGGAGCACTGTGCTCTATGGAAGGTGTCCCTGCCCGTGGCAGGGGTTGGAGCTGGAGGAGCTTTGAGGTCCCTTCTAGCCCAAACCAGGCTGGGGTTCTATGAGCACAGGGAGCTCTGTGGTCCCTTCCCTGTCAGCTTTCACTGTGTCTGCAGCCAGCAGCTCTATAACCAAACAACTCATGTCAGGGAGGGCCCATCGGTGCTGAGCAGAGCAGAATGGCACCTTGCTGCTGGCCTCGGGGTGAGTGTGGAGCTTGAAGAGGTCCAAGGGATTCTCTCTGGGGCTGTGCTGAGGTCGGGGAGGGAGCGTCATCGCCTTCCTCTGTGCCTCGGTTTCCCCAGGCCAAGGAGTCCTTCCTGTGGGTGCAGTGACCTGGCCTGGGCATGCTGTGGTATTCCACCCACTGCTCCTTTCCCTGGAGCAGAGCAGGATGTTCCTTGTCCAAGGAGCTTTTCCCAATGGATGTGTGTAATTTGGGGATGGAGCAGGAGAAATACGCCCCCAGGAGCAGGGCTAGCCGGGATTCCAACTTTGGATTTAGCTGGAGTAAGGCAAACTGCATCCTGCTTATGCAGGATGGGGCCCACGGGCGCTCACCCGACGTTGTGACAGGGAATGGGCTCCCTGGGGACACATTCCATCTCCTGGGAACCCCACTGCCAAGCCTGGTGCCTGGCCTCAATCACTGCCATTGCCCTGGGGATCGGTGCCCAGCCCAGAGGCATGTCTGCATCTGAGCTGGTTCATTGTTGCCTAGGCAGGCAGGTGGTGGGATGGGAAGCAGGGGTCCCAGTGACCCCCCTGGAACTGGGGGGGTCCCCTTCCAACATCCCATGTGCCGGTCCATAGGGAAGTCGCACCTGGCCATCGTGCAGAAGGTGAACAACGAGGGCGAGGGAGACCCCTTCTATGAGGTGCTGGGACTGGTGACACTGGAGGATGTCATTGAGGAGATCATCAAGTCGGAGATCCTGGATGAGTCGGACACGTACAGTAGGTGTTGGGGTTGGTCCCTGTCCCCTCCTCATCCTGTGCCCCCCTGTATCCCGCTGACATCCCGCTCCCCACAGCCGACAACCGCAGCAGGAAGCTCGTGAACAACCACAAGGGCAAACGGGACTTCTCGGCCTTCAAGGACCCCGTTGGGGATCAGAAGGTGAAGGTCTCCCCGCAGCTGCTCTTGGCTGCCCACCGCTTCCTCTCCACAGGTAAAGGGGGTGTTTTGGGGTGGAGGGAGCCCCCTGATGCTCAGGGCACCCCTTGGCTCAGTCCARTGGCTCCAGCAGCTCCCCAGCACTGACCTGGTGGGCTCTGTGTGCTGCCGTGTCCCAGGGCTCCATTCCTGTCCCCTCACCAAGGAAGAGTCGCTCCAACCACGTAGTTCCGGAGTTATGGGGTGCTTGTGTCTCATCCTGCTCCCCTCCCCTCTGTCCCAACCCCAGAATGGGAATGGATGGAGCTAAGGGATGCCTGCGATGCTCGGAAGGTCCCCATCCCTCCAGCATGGTCCCGTTCCCTGTGTCCCCAAGGCTGGGGCCGGCCTTGCTGGGGACCCAGAGCTTACGTTGGGTGGGCTTCTGCCCCCGGGAGGTGTCAATGGGGTCCAGGCACCACCCAGAGGGACGGGGGGTGATGCACCTGCCTGTGGAGGGGCAAGGAGCATGGCTCTGAGCCCTTTTCTCCCCCTTTGGCTCTCAGAGGTGACGCTCTTCACCCCCACCTACATCTCGGAGAAGATCCTCCTGCGGCTCCTCAAATACTCCCACGTCATCCAGGAGCTGAAGTTCGATGAGGGCAACAAGAAGTCCCCGCGCCATTTCCTCTACTGCAAGAACAAGGCAGCCGACTACTTCACCCTCATCCTGCAGGTACCCGGGTGCCACCCCGCACGTAGGGTCCCTTGGCTGAGCGGTCACCCCCGGGCAGGCACTGACAGGGGGTTTGGGGTCTCTCATCCAGCCCAGTGCTGCGGGATAGGGCTTAAGGAACCCAGTGCCTTCTCTCCCTCGCAGGGCAAGGTGGAGGTGGAGACGGGCAAGGAGTGCATGAAGTTTGAAGCGGGAGCTTTCTCCTACTATGGGGTGATGGCCATCGGCCCCTCTCCTACCGGTAAGCACCCCCACATCACTTGGGGAGAGCCTCCTACCCTGTGTTAGAGCTGCTGGTGGGAATAGGAGGTGCTGGAGCCCCCACTGGTGCCCCCTGAGCTGCCCTTGGGGGGCTGTGACACTGACCCTCATGGTGCTCAGCACCCATCCATGGGCACTGCGAGGGGCAGAGGGACCTGCAGCCTTCACCCAGAGGCTTCTCTTCACCTTGTCCTCTGTGTGTGTTGTCTGGTCCATCTCTGTACCCTGTGTCCAAGCACATCACCTTGTCTCCCTAACCCCCCCTTGTCCCTAACCCATGTGGGGTGTCTGAGCCACCGGTTTGGGGCTCAGTGTCCTTGGTCCTGTCCCCTGGCGCAGGGGGGAGCAGAGGGTTGTGTGGATCAAGTCCAGTGCTACAGGGCTGCACTGGGGTGGACGCACATCCCATCGCTCCCTGTCCCCACTGGGATCTGTGTCCCTGGAGCCTGCAGGATGGGGATCATCCCGCACAGAGCCAGGGCAGCATCACCAGGGGCTCAGCACCCCGTTACGGGCAGGCACAGGACCCAGGGTGGATGGTGCAGGGCACGGCTGACCCCATCCCTCCCATCCCGCAGAGATGCGCTCCCCGTCGCACGTCAGCAGCCTCAACCACTCAGCATCCCTCAACTACCACGAACGCTCCGACTCCATCTCGTCTCCCATCAGCGGCAGCAACAGCCAGCTCAACACCAGCGCCAGCGCCCAGTACGTGCCCGACTTCAGCGTCCGCGCCCTCTCCGACCTCCAGTTCGTCAAGGTGAGGGTTCTGGGGCACGCGTGGGGTGGGGAGCGGCTGAGGGACCTGGGGGGGTTTAACCTGCAGAAGTGGAGGCTCAGGGAGGACCTGAGAGCAGCTCTCAGTGCCTAAAGGGGCTGCAAGGATGCTGGAGGAGGACCCTTCATCAGGGACGGTAGCGATAGGACATGGGGTGATGGGTTCAGACTGAAACAGGAAGTTCAGGTTGGAGATAGAGAAGCTGTTCCCTGTGAGGGTGCTGAGGTGCTGGCACAGGGTGCCCAGAGAAGCTGTGGCTGCCCCATCCCTGGCAGTGTTCAAGGCCAGGTTGGACCCGTGGCAGGGGTTGGAGCTGGAGGAGCTTTAAGGTCCCTTCAACCCAACCCATTCTAGGATCCATTCTATGACAAGAGGAAATGGCCTCAAGCTGCCCCAGGGCAGGTTTAGATGGAGCTGAGGAACGATTCCTTGCCCAAAGGGTGCTCAGCATTGGAACAGGCTGCCCAGGGCAGGGCTGCAGTCACTGTCCCTGCGAGTGTTCACACACCGTGGAGCCGAGGCCCTCAGTGCCATGGGTCAGCGGTGGCCTGGGCAGTGCTGGGGCAAGGGTTGGCGTGGATGAGCTTAAATCTCTTTCCCATCCTCATTAATTCCATGGCTCTAAGGTGAGGTGAATGCCCGTAGGGATGCTCTTGGGGGTCCATCCCCACTCCTCCCTCCTCCCCTTCTCCCTTTCCCCCCCCAGATCATGCGCCACGAGTACCAGAACGCCCTGACAGCCTCCCGCATGGACAGTTGTCCCCAGTCCCCCGACAGCAACTGCCCCAGCGCAGACACAGACGCGCCGGAGAAACCCGAACCTTGCAGCACTGCCGACGAGACCACCAGCCTCCTGAACAAGAGGAACTGCCTGAGCCGGCGGAGCAACCACAGCCTCTTGGAAAACTCCATCTGACCCCGGCCCCACCGGCACGGGCTCGTTTTAGAGGACCCTTTGTTCCTAAGTAGGTGACACCGTGCCGGGGGGCCCAGAGAAGCCTGGTTGAACGCTTGGTGGCAACGTGAGGGTAAACGGAGGTGGGATCTGCTGCTGCTTTTCCAGGCTGGTTTCTTTGTAATCCATCTCCAGGGTGGCACAAACCCTTGTTCAGCTCAGGGAGCTTCAGGTCTCGGGGTTGGGGGGGCTCTGCCGTGGCCATCCCGGCCCCTCTCCCGTGGTTTTTATGTGGGGGGCACCTGGGATGTGTGCCACGATGGTGACATCTCATCCTCTTCTGTGCCCGTTGTTTCCCGCTGGCCCGGGAGACGGCGAGGACGTGGCAGTGGAGAGGTTGGCACCAGGCCTGAGGCCACGGGGATGGTCCCCGCTGCAAAGCCACCGCCGCGGCTCAGACGTGACCCCCTCTGCCACGAGCGTGCTGAGGACGGCAGAGCCGGCTCCTTGCTGTCATTATGTGTATGTGTGTGTCCCCAAGGGGGTGGTTTCGGTGCCTTCCCCCCCCCCCCCAAGCTCCATGGGGTGTCTCGGGGTGGGACACGGGGCCAGGGGCACAAAGCTGGAGACCAAAGTTGTACGAGCAGGAGGGGGCCAGCACCGTGTGTGTGTGTCCCCCAGCACCAGGGGGACCCCCAGACCCACCGGTGCCCTCGGGGCCGGGCCTGGGGACCTGGTGCCCCATGGGGGGGGGAAGGAGACGTATGCCCTCCCCCCAGAAGCACAAGTTCCCTGAGTGACCTCTGTAAGTTATTAGGAGAAGGTGAATCATTGTCGTTAATTCCATCTCTGCTCAGATCCGGGGCCTGCGGGGGGGCGATGATCGAAATAATAATAATTATTGATAATTAATAATAATAATTAATAATAATAAACAAGACAAAAAAAAGACCCTTTTTTATTAAATCTTCCTCTATGCAAACCCCATCCCCCGGAATTCCTATTTATTTTCCACGTTAGCTTTGATTTGTATATTTGGGGTATCCCGTTCCCCCCCCCCCCCTTCTCCCGGTTGTGATACCGACTGTGGAATTCTATTTGATGGGGTTTCGGGGGGGATTTTTGCCTCTTGGGTAATAAAAACAAAACCTCTCTCTGTACCTCGGTCTCCTCCGTGCTTCGCGGTGGGGTGGGGGGGGCTACGGGAGGTCCCGGTTACCGGGGGAGAGCGACCGCGGTCTCCGCCTTTAGAGGACGCGGCCCCTTTAAATCTTCCCCCGGTGTTGTTTACAGCGTGGGGCTAAGGCACCGCCCTCTCGGGCGCCGATTGGCTGCACTGCTTGAGGTAGGGCGAACTGCGATTGGCAGTCAGGAGGAGAGGGCCGCGCCGCGGGCGGCGATTGGCTGCAGGGTGAGGAGGGCGAGAGCGGTGCGCGGCGAGGCGGCCACTGATTGGCTGTGCGGAGGGAGGTGGGCGGGGCGCTGCGCTGGGCGGGGCTCTACCTGAGGGTTGCTCTCCGCAGTCGCCCCACGGAGGAGCTCGGGGCGGGCGCGCTGCCGCCGGTGCTCCCTTCGGCGCAGGTACGGCCCCACCGAGCCCCACGGCACCGAGCCCCACGGCACCGAGCCCCACGGCACCGAGCCGGCTGTGGCCGCCTCCTCCCCGGGTGGGGCTGCGGAGAGGGGGGGGACACCCCCGAGGGGTGAGCCCGGCGCAGGGACAGAGACACGGACACAGCGTTGTGTGCCACAGGCGCTGTTTATCCATGGAGAGATGTCCCGCGGCGGCTCCCGTGTCCCCCGCTCAGGTATCCAGCAGGTCCCGCACCGCGGGGTGGGCCACGTCCCGCGGCCGCCGTCCCTTGGCATCGGCGATGCCGGCCAGCGCCGGGCTGTGCCGCAGGAGCAGCGCGCACAGCTCCCGGTGGCCTTGCTCGGCCGCCTGCGGGTGACACGGTGTGGGTGACGGCACCGGGGACAACCTCCCGCCCCCCAGCCCCATCGCCCCACCTTGTGCAGGCTGGTGCGGCCGTCCCCATCGGCAGCAGCGGCGTCAGCGCCGTGGGCCAGCAGGAGCCGGGCGATAGCGAGGTGTCCGCAGAAGCTGGCGCGGTGCAGCGGGGTGGCCCCGCCGGGCGTGCGGGCGTCGCAGCAGGCGCCTCGCTGCAGCAGCAGCCGGCACACCCCCAGGTGCCCGTTGCGGCTGGCGTAGTGCTGCGGGCAGCGGGGCGGTGGGCACGGCGGTCGGGATGCTCGTACCGCCGGACCCCCCCGCCCGTGTTCCCCGCCCCGTACCAGCGCTGTGTACCCCGCCAGGTCGGTCTGGCCCGGCTCCCCGCGCCGATCCAGCAGCTGCCGCACTCGGGGCTCGTCCCCGTCCCGCGCCGCGGCCCAGATCCCTGTGGGCAGTGGGCACCGGGTCAGGCGGAGCTCGGAGCATGCCCCGGCCCGCAGCCCCCCGGCCCGATCCACACCCGACCCCGCTCGAAGTCCATCTCGGGCAGGCTCTGGTGTGCGCTGGGCACCGCCACCCGCGACGGGCAGCAGGGACCCGGCGGAGAGCGGCCGCCTGCAGCCATCTCCCGGGCCGGGGGAGGCCGAAGGGAGCCGAGGGAAGGCGGGAATAGGCAAAGGGAGCTGAGGGGAGACGGGAGTAGCCGAAGGGAGTCGGGGGAAGCCGGAAAGAGCCGAAGGGAGTCGGGGGAGGCCGGAAAGAGCCGAAGGGAGTCGGGCGGAGCCGACCGACGCCACGCCCCGAGCTCTGGGGCGCCCGCTCGGCCCCACCGCCGGCGCCGCGGGACTGTGCCCCCCCTCCGCTCCCATCGCGGCTCAAGGCCTCCCCCCCCCCCCGGGTTCCCACGGCCCGGGCAGCCGCTGGCCCCGCTCCCGGACCCCCCCCAGGACCCCGGGTGCCGCTTCCGCCCCGCTTCCCGGCAGGGCCTCCCTGGGGACCCCGCACTGACCCCCGGCATCCGGGGGGGGGACACGGGGACGGGATACACGGGCGTGGGGCCAAGCTTCAGCTCTTCCCCCCCCCCCCCGCCCTGGGAACGGCACCGCGATGCCCTTTTATAGCCCCGAGCGCGGCCTTTTTCCATGAGCTCAGTGGCTGGGGGGGCCCAGCGCCCTCCCTGCACCCTCTGCCCCCCCCGGCTTCATTTTCAAAATGTGATAATGGGTTTTTTTTATTCCTTTTTTATTATTAATATAAAAATACGTATTTACAGCAAATAAATATATTTTGGTAACAAATAAATTACACTGGGGGTGGGGGGGTTATACAAAAGGGGCCTGAGCAGGCAGCGTGCAGGGGGCTGGCAGGCGGGGGGGGTATTTACAACCAGGGCCAAAGGGGTATGAAGCCCTGTGGGGGAGAGGTGGGGGGGGGGGGGGCATTAGAAAAGTTCTCAGGAAGAAAAACCCAATCGGTTCTTAATCATCCCAAAAAATCATCCCGTGGCCACTGCCCAGGGCGGGACATGGCACCCGGGGGGGACGGTGGTCCCCAAGGCTGGTAGCAGTCCCCAGAGGTCAGTCCCTTGCTTGGGACACGGTACCGAAGGCGGACGCGGTGACCAAGAGCAGCTCTGGTGGCCCAGGACGGGTGTCACGGTGCYAGTGCCACGGCCCCAAGGCGGGTGCCGGCGTGGCAGTGCCCAAGACGGGTACCAGCACTGCGGTGACAGTCCTGTCCCCATGCTGAGTGCCAACGTGGCAGTCCCCAAGTCAGGTACCAGCACCGGCATCCCAAGAAAGGGCACGAGCGCCCACACTGCAGCCCCAAGGCGGGTGCTGGTGCCCAGGCGCTGGTCCCTATGGTGGGTGCCGGCGCCGGGGTCCCCGTGGTGGGTGCCCCTGAGGTAGGTACGGCTGCTCGGCGGCCACCGGCGGCTCAGACCGATGACTCCTCAGGGTTGGAGTCGGGCAGGGGCTGGCGCTGCTGCAGTTTGCGCCGCAGCTCCTCGGCCAGGTCGGCACAGGGCGGCCGCTCCTCGGCACCCAGCGCCAGGCGGATGTAGCCATTGGAGGAAGAACCACGCAGGGGACCRAGGTGGATGCGGGTGGGTGAGTGAAGGGGCTGCCCAGGGATGGCGCTCGGTGGCGAGGTGGCACTGGGGGGGCCGCCATTGCGGCACGTGGCATGACCTGGCACGATTTTGAGCGAGCCGTCCGAGTAGTAGTAACTGGCCGGGTCCCAGAGCTTCTCATCCGAGTCGGACGCAGCGCTGGGGACGAAGCGGGGACTGGGGGGCTCCTTGGGCAGCTCGATGGGGTACACCAGGGTGCTCTCAATGGCTTTGGTGCCTTTCCCCAGCTCCTCCCGCAGCCGCCGCCACAGTGAGAACACCACGAGCACCAGCACCAGGCACAGCGCGCCTAGGCACACGGCCACCACCCAGACCAGCCCCAGGCTCTCCAGCGGCGCCCGCGTCTCCAGCGGCACCCCGGCCCCGGCCAGCACCACCACCCGGTACACCTCCCCACCCAGGCGGGCGCCCTGCTCCTCCGAGAAGCACCGGTACGTGCCGCTGTGCTGTGCCCCGGCCCCTGGCACCACCAGCGCCCGCAGGCGGGTGTCATGCAGCACCAGTGCCTGCTCGGCCGCCAGCGCCCGGCCCTCGAAGGTCCATAGCGCCTGCGCCAGGTTGGAGCCCAAGCGGCACGTGAGCACCAGGTCGGTGCCCGCCACCACCGTCACGTTTTTGGGGGTGATGGAGCCTGTGGGAGAGCGGCGCAAGGTCAGGAGGGGAGGCACAAAGCCAGGGAGGACCCCAGCCCTGTGCGGCATTGCTGCGGTCTCACCTTGCTTGGCCACCTGAGGCAGGGTGCAGGTGCGGGTGTCAGAGCTCAGCACGTCCTGGACCAGTTGGGACCTGCAGGAGGAGGTGGTGGAGGTGAAGGGGGTCCCTGTGGCACAGCGGGTGTCCCCCCATTCCCCACAGGGACCCCCTTGTACCCGTTGAGGCCGTCAGTGCGCACGCAGAGGCTGGCGTTGTGGCTCCAGGCGCAGTAGGGATCCCGGGCAAGGACACAGTCAGTGCACGATTGGTACCGTCTGCAATCAGCCAGCGGCAACTGGACTAACTGGAACCGGGAGCCAGCGAAGAGCAGCTTCTGCGAGGGCAAGAGAAGGGGTGAGGTGACACCCGAGGTGACACCCGGACAGCATCCCCTGCCCCGCGGCACCTCTCACCTTCCGTCCAGCCAACACCAGGCTCTCCACAGGCTGCGCCGGCTCAAAAACCTGCAGCTCCTCAACCAGATGGATGCGAGTGCCCAGGTTCAGTGCCTTGTGCACCCAGCCATCACCTGYGGGTCCCAGCGGGCCGTGAGGGACATTCCCACACCGGGAACCTCCCAGTGGTGGCATTCCCTGAGCCCGGCGCGTACCTGTGCCGATGAAGAGCACCTCGTAGATGGCACCGTCCAGCCCAGCCACTCGGTCCACCACGAGCTGGGTGAAGTTGGAGTCCTTCTTGAGCAGCAGCGGGCGGCCGCGATGCGGCAGGATGGGCTCATCCATCAGCGGGTGCTTCTTGGCGAAGTTGAGGGTGTTGTCGGGCAGCTCGAGGGAGCTGGCGAAGCCGTTCTGGCGGTGCCAGTCAGTGATGCACTGTGGGACCGAGGCCACCGTCACTGAGGGACTGTATCCTGTACCCCATTTCCCCCAACCACCACCAGCACCGGCACTCACCGCACCAGGACGGGGACTCGGCACCTCATCCGAGTACCGGCCCCACTTCTGCGCCTGCTCCCGGTATTCCTTGTAGGGGCCCTCGAACGCCTTCTTCACCTCCAGGATGTGGTACCGGCAAATAGCTGAGACATCCACATCCCCCCTGCAAGCAACAGGGCAGGATTTAGGGGAGCCACCGGTTCTGGGGCTGATGCCACCTCCCCATGGACTCACCACCAGTTCTGGGGCTGATGCCACCTCCCCATGGACCCACCACAGGTTCTGGGGCTGATGCCACCTCCCCATGGACTCACCAGCGGGCCTGGAAGACCCCAAAAAAGGTGGTGTCCTGCCACTCATCCCCGGGCAGGGTGAACACAGCCTGGAGGCGGTTGAAGTGGAGCTGCTGCTCAGGGGCTGAACACACCAAACGGGCCTTCAGGAACGTTGTCCACTTCTTCTGCAGCGTGCGGGCCCCACCGACGTCCCCCTGCGCACCCAACCAGTGTCACCACAGGGTGAAGCCACACCAGGACGCTGCCCCTCGTGCCGGTGTCCCCTCCCTGTACCTTGCAGACCCGGGCCACGCGGGCCACCACTTGCTCGGCGTAGCAGTCGTACTCCACCGCGCGCTCGCTGAAGAAGAAGTAAACTTTGTCATCATCGCCGGTGGCGCTGGCCGCACTCTCCTGCACATATGCTGAGGCCACAAAGTGGGGCTCTGCGGTGGAAAAGGGACATCAACCCCATGCCATGGGTTAGGGGTGTCCACACAGTCCTCCCCGCCATGTCCTCCCAGCCCTACCGTTCAACCAGGAGGTGAGATACTCGGTCTTCATGGAGTAGTGGGGGCCCAGGTTGCGGAGGATGATGGGCTCCGTGCCCAGGAAGTTGTTGAAGGTGGCTGAGTAGAGCTCCCCGTCTGCGAGGAACAGGGTTAGGAAGGGGACAGGGGCTGGGGTGGGACCCCCCACTGGCCCCAGCAGTGCCACCTACCCACGATGAGGCCAGTGTGTCCCTTGGTGGGGTCATAGGGACACTTCCCTTTGCCGTCCTCAAAAGCCACTTGGTCCAGGGTGAAGCCAGAGAGTTCCTGTGGGGACAGGAGGGGGTGGGGGGTTCAACACCCACCCTGGTTCATGTCACCGTGAGGTGATGTGAGCACCCTGAGCAGCCCCGGTCCCCCAGATGAGCCTCTGGGGAACAGGGACACCCCCAAAATAACCTTTGTGGGACAAAGAGAGTCCTTGATAATCCATTACAGAGACAGGGTCACCCCTAACAATGCTCCAGGGTGACAGGAGACACCCCTGGACCACCCTATGGGAACAAGGCCACCCCTTAATCATACCCTGGGGACAGGAACACCTTGGGGGACCCTTCTGGGGACAGGGACACCCTTGGATGATGCTCCTGGGAACAGGGACACGCATGGAGCACCTTCCTCAGGACAGGAGCACCCCTGGGAGATGTTTCTGGGGAAGGGATACCCCCCAGATACCACAGACCCATTATGGGGAGAAGAACACCCTAACACAGCTCCAGGGGGTCAAGGGACACCCCAGAGCAGCCTCACAGGAACAAGGCAACCCCTTAATGACACCCCTGGGGACAGGGACATCCCTGGAGCACCTTTTTGGGGATAGGGACACCCCTTGGTGATGCTCCCAAGGCGGGGTGGGGGTGTCCAGGGGGGAAGCAGGGGGGTGACAGGTTCTGGGGTCCCCCCATGGCCACACTCACGATGTAGGTGCACTTGGGCTGGAAGGCGTAGGTGCCGCAGGCATAGAGATGGGAACTGTTGTAGCTCTGCAGGAACCGCACGTAGTTGAAGCAGTCGGTCTGGGGGGGACAAGAGGCAGTTAAGGGGGGACACAACAGGACACAGCAGGGTGCCCTGCCACCCCTTCACCCTCCCACTGCAGCCACAGCACCCTCTTCCCCAACCTGGTTGTTCTTGCCCTTCTGGATGCACTCGGCTTTCTTATCCACGGGGGCTTCCCAGGAGATCTGGGGATGGAGAAAAGGGGTCAGGGGGCTCCAAACGCCCCCTCAGACCCCCCCAGAACACCCCCTGGGGGGGGTCCCTGGGTCCTCACCGCTGCCTTGAGCTCCACGGTGCCGGTGGCCACTGCAAAAACGGCCTCACGGGCCCCGACGTAGAGCAGCGCCTCAGCCGCGTCCAGCGTCAGCGTCAGGTAGTGCGAGACCCCCCCCTGCGAGAAGCGCTTGGCCACGTCATGGAGCTCTGTTGGGAGGGGGGGCACAAAGGGGAGCACATGGGGGTGAGCCCCAGCCCCGCCGGGCACCCGCAGCCCCCCCTGACCCCCTCCTGCAGAGCACAAAGGGCTCTTTGTCACCGGGGCGGGCGCTGGCGGCGCTGCGCGAACACTGCGGCCTTTGGAGGGACCCCGCGAACTGCCCCCCCCGCACAGGCACTGCAGAAAGGGACCATTGAGAGGGGGGCACCGGGGCCCCTGGGCGGGGACATGGGGATGGCACGGGATGGAGACAGCATGGGGCTGGTACCGCATGGGGACGGGATGGGGATGGGATTGGGGATGGCACGGAGACAAGAAGCACTGGTACAGCATGGGGACAGCATGGCGATGGCACAGGGACGTGGGGTGCTGGCACAGCATAGGGACACCATAGGGACAGCATGGGGATGGCACAGGGATGGCACAGGGACACTGGGTTCTGGCACAGCAAAGGACAGGAGTCAAGCACGGGGATGGCACAGGGATGCAGGTCATAGGGACAACACAGGGACAGGAGACACGGCACAGGGACACTGGCACAGTGCAGGGCTAGAGGACACCGCGCACTGCCACCGCGCAAGGCATGGGGACACAGGGCATGGCACAAGGACAGCAACAACGGTGCTGGCATGGCACACTGACACGGCACACGGCAGATGGGGACACACAGTACTGGCACAGGACGGGGAGAGGGGGACACAGGGTGCTGGCACAGCAAAAGGATGGCACCTCCGGGCGCTGGCATGGCAGAGGGACATGGCACAGGGATGGGGAACCCGGGCACTGCCACGACACAGGGGCACGGCGCCATGTCCCCAGGTGGCCCCCTCTGCTCTCACAGACCCCCAGGTTTAGAGCCACCAACACACGGGGCATCCCCACAGCACTGCCAAGCTGGGAGGGGACAGAACTCGCCCGAGGTGGGGACAACACAGCCCCGGGTGCCACCAAGGTGATGGGAGCAGCACCCGCGCCCTCTCTGCTCCCCTCTCCCTGGACACACGCAGTTACTCACCCGCGTACGGGATGGTCTTGCGGGGCACAGCACTCCACGAGGACCCCGGTGCCGTGGCAGCGGTGGCAGCGGTGGCGAGGGCCAGCAGCAAGGCGAGGGCCAGAAGCCAGTGGGGGGCCATTGCGGGAGGGGATGGGGCAGGGACGCAGAGCCTGGGGGGGGCACACGGACACGGCCGGGCCCCGTTAGGGTAACGGGGCATCACGCGGACCGCGCGGGGACAAGGCGGCCATTGAGGAACGCGCGTCACGAGGCCGGGGGCACCCCACGCAGCGGGGGGGGACACACGCGGGTCCCCAATCGCTGCCCCCACCCCCGGTCACGGTTCCTCCTCCGGTAGTGATGAGCAACGGGGCGGAGGGGGGTCCACGGAGGAGGAAATGGGCCTTTCCGCTTCCCCCCCACGTCACCCCCGGCCCTGCTCCGGTGTGTCCGGGGGTGCCTCCGCTATGCCCCCCCCTCCCCCCCTTGCGCCAGGCTGGGCAGGATGCGGCCGGGAATTGTTCTGCCCTGCCCAGCGGGAAGCAGGAAGTGGGGGGGTCTGGGGGGGCCTGCATCAGCTCGGGAAGGATTTCCGGGAGGGCGGGGGGCCGGGAATGGGACCCCATGGGCGTGGGAATGGGGGACGCCCAGGCGCGGGGAGGGGGTGCGGGCAGGAGGCTGCTGGTGCCATGGGCATGGTCAGGGTGCTATGGGTATGGTTGGGGTGTCACGGTCAAAGCTGGGGTGCAATGGACACAGCTGGGGTGCCACAGGCGCAGTGAGGGTGCCATGGACATGGCTGGGGTGCTACAGGCATGGCTCTGGGGATGCCAGGGTGCCGTGGGCACGGTTGGGGTGCCCTTGGCACAGTCACAGTGCCATGGGCATGGCCAGGTTGTCATGGGCATTGCTGGGGTGCCACACACATGGTCAGGGTGCCCTGGGCACAGCTGGGGTGCAACCAGCATGGTTCTGGGGACAAAGGCACAGCCAGGGTGCCATAGGCATGCCACAGGCATGGCCAGGGTGCCATGGGCATAGCTGGGGTGCAATGCACACAGCCAGGGTGCCACAAGCAGGGTCAGGGTGCCATGGGCATAGCTGGGGTGTCACGGACACAGCCAGGGTGCCACAAGCAGGGTCAGGGTGCCATGGGCATAGCTGGGGTGCCACGGATACAGCCGGGGTGCCATAGCCAAAGCTGGGGTGCTACAGGCAGAGTCAGGCTGTAACGGTCACAGGCAGAGTGCCAGGGGCACGGGCAGGGTGTAACGGTCACAGCCGGGGCACTGTGGGCACAGCCGCGGTGCCAAGCGCAGGCACAGGCACATCGAGGGTCCCCGGGCACGGCCGGGCTGCCACGGGCAGGACGGGTCCCCGGGGTCCTCAGTTCCGGTGCTGGCAGCCCGCGGGGTCCCATGGGGGAACCGGGGCACCACGGTCCCAGGGCAGTGCCTTCCCGGGGAGGGGGGGGGGGGGGGGG
>CABHOG010000130.1:424402-454685 GCA_902168055.1 Aratinga solstitialis | reverse complement strand
TTTCCTGCAGCCCCTTCAGGCACTGGAGCTGCTCTAAGGTCTCCCCTTCAGGAGCCTTCTCTTCTCCATCTGCCCCAGCCCAGCTCTCTCAGCCTGGCTCCAGAGCAGAGCTGCTCCAGCCCTCGCAGCAGCTCCATGGCCCTCTCTGGCCTCGCTCCGACATCTCCACGTCCCTCTGGTGCTGCTGCCCCAGCGCTGGACCCCTGGGTCACACTGAGCTGCTCTTAACCCGTTCTCTCCCTGCGCTCTCCTCCGCTCGGAGGCGCCTGGGGAGCAGCAGGGTCACGGCGCGGCTGCAGCCCAGCGTGGTTTGGGTTGAAGGGACCTTAAAGCCGSAAGCGCTGCCAGGGCAGGGCCCCCTTCCATAGAGCACAGCGCTCCGGCCCTGTGTCCAGCCCGGCCTTGAGCACCGCAGGGACGCGGCAGCCGCAGCCCCCCCGGGCCCCCCCCCCGGCGCCATTCAACCGCGCCCGAACCCTCAGCGCAGACCCCCAAAATGGCGCCCGCGCCTCAGCACGGCCGCGGGGGCGGGGCCGTGAGGAAAGGGCGGGGCTCAGCCCGCGGACAGCCAATAGGAACGGGGCGCGCTGCGCGCTGACCCCGCCCACCCACGGCGACCGTCACCCGCTCTAATACCCGCCTCAACCAATCAGCGCGGTGGCGGGGGGTGCCGCCAGCCAATCGGAGACTCCCGGATCCTCCCGGTGCATGCTGGGAGCTGTAGTTCCCCCGCCTCCCGGAGGTGCCCCCGCCGGGTCCCACTTCCGCCTCAGCCGGAAGTTCCGGGGAGCGGCGGCGCGGTCCCGTTGGAGCCATGGCGGACGTCACGGCCCGGAGCCTGCAGTATGAGTACAAAGCGGTGCGTGAGGGGGAGCGGGGACGGGAGCGGGAATGGGGATGGGAGCGGGAGCGGGAATGGGGACGGGAGCGGGAATGGGGATGGGAGCGGGAGCGGGAATGGGGATGGGAACGGGACGGAAATGGGAACGGGAGCGGGAGCGGGAGCGGGAATGGGGATGGGAGCGGGAATGGGGACGGGAACGGGAGCGGGAATGGGGATGGGAACGGGAGCGGGAATGGGGATGGGAGCGGGAGCGGGAGCGGGAATGGGGATGGGAACGGGACGGAAATGGGAACGGGAGCGGGAATAGGGATGGGAATGGGAGCGGGGATGGGGATGGGAATGGGAGCGGGGATGGGGATGGGAGCGGGAATGGGGATGGGAACRGGAGCGGGATGGGAATGGGGATGGGAGTGGGAGCGGGAATAGGGATGGGAATGGGAGCGGGATGGGAGCAGGGATGGGAGCGGAGCGGGAATGGGGATGGGAGCGGGAATGGGAGCGGGACGGGAGCAAAAGCAGGAATGGGAATGGGAGTGGGATGGGAATGGGGATGGGAGCAGGAATGGAAATGGGAGCAGGATGGGAACGGGAGCGGGATGGCAGCAGGTATGGCAGCAGGGATAGGAGCGGGGACTGGAGCAGGGATGGGAGCCAGATGGGAGTGGGGATGGGAGCGGGGACGGGCACGGGGCTCGGGGCCCTCCCCGTTAATTAAAGCACAAGTGGGTTCGGTGGGCAGGGGCCGGCTCCATGTGCACCCCCCCACCCCGGTCCCTGTCACCGCTTTCCCTCCCTCCGCGCAGAATTCCAACCTCGTGCTCCAAGCCGACCGCTCGCTGATCGACCGGACGCGGCGGGATGAGCCCACGGGGGAGGTGCTGTCGCTGGTGGGCAAGCTGGAGGGGACCCGCATGGGGGACAAGGCGCAGAGAACCAAGCCCCAGATGCAGGAGGAGCGGCGAGCCAAGTGAGTGTGAGCGTGGGGCTGCGATGGGCAATGGATGGGGCATTGCCATGGATGAGGCTCTGCAATGGATGGGGCGTTGCCATGGATGAGCTTCTGCAATGGATGAGTTTCTGCCATGGATGAGGCTTTGCAATGGATGGGGTATTGCCATGGATGGGGCTCTGCAGTGGATGGGGCATTGCCGTGGATGAGGCTCTGCAATGGATGGGGCATTGCCATGGATGCGGCACTGCCACGGATGGGGCACTACCATGGATGAGGCTCTGCAATGGATGGGGCATTGCCATGGATGGGGCTCTGCAGTGGATGGGGCATTGCCATGGATGCGGCACTGCAATCGATGCGGCATTACAGTGGACGTGATGTGTAATAGATGTGGTATTGCCATGGATATGGCATTGCCGTGGATGCGGCATTGCCATGGATGTGGCATTGCAATGGACGTGATGTGAGATGGATGGCGCATTGCCATAGATGTGGCATTGCAATGGATGCGGCGTTGCAATGGATGTGGTATTCCAACGGATGCAGCATTCCGATGGATGTGGCATTGCCATGGATGCGGCGTTGCAATGGATGCGGCATTGCAATGGATGTGGCATACCTAACACAGCTTTGGTTGGGTTTAGTGCTCAAATTGTAGTGGTTGGGGGGGGGGTTTGTAGTGGAGATGATGTGGTGATGGGAGCGTAGAACCCACCCAGGTGGTGTCTCCATTTGGTGTCCATGTTGGGAAGCTGTAATGGAAGTGAACGTTAAAAGAGCTGGATTTCTCCTTTATGGATCAATTGGAAGAGCCTGGATGTGCTTGGAGTGACCATTCCCCTCCCTGCCCCTGTCCCCAGGCGACGGAAGCGTGACGAGGACAGGCACGACATCAACAAGATGAAGGGTTACACGCTGCTGTCTGAAGGCATTGATGAGATGGTGGGAATCATCTACAAGCCCAAAACCAAGGAGACCCGGGAGACCTATGAGGTGCTGCTGAGCTTCATTCAGGCAGCTCTTGGTGACCAGGTGAGGATGGGAATGGATTCAGACAGAGATCAAGCCCTTGGGAGCTGTGAATCTTTCTCTGTCATCCCATGGGGTGGCTTTGCTTCATCGATGCTGGTTTTTGGGCTTGGATGCATTGTGATGGTGGTTTTGGGGGCTGCCATAAGGGCTCAGAAATAAGGGGGACCAACAGCATTCTGTATTTCATAAAATCAAAGAACAGCTTGGGTTGGAAAGGACCTCAAAGCTCCTCCAGCTCCAACCCCCTGCCATGGGCAGGGACACTTTCCATAGAGCAGCTTGCTCCAAGCCCCTGTGTCCAGCCTGGCCTTGAACACTGCCAGGGATGGGGCAGCCACAGCTTCTCTGGGCACCCTGTGCCAGCGCCTCAGCACCCTCACAGGGAACAGCTTCTGCCATATCTCCAACCTGAACTTCCCCCGTTTCACTCTGAACCCATCACCCCATGTCCTATCCCTACAGTCCCTGATGCAGAGCCCCTCCCCAGCATCCCTGCAGCCCCCTTCAGACACTGGGAGCTGCTCTGAGGTCTCCACACAGCTCTCTTCTCCAGGCTCAACAGCCCCAATGTTCTCAGCCCGGCTCCATACAGAGCTGCTGCAGCCCCTGAGCATCCTCGTGGCCTCCTCTGCACTCACTCCAACAGCTCCATGTCCTTATGCTGGGGCCCCCAGCACTGCACCCGGTGCTGCAGGAGGGTCTCCTGAGAGCCCAGCAGAGGGGCAGGATCCCCTCCCTGAGCTGCTGCTCACACTCTGGGGGTGCAGTGCAGCACACAGGGGGGTTCTGGGCTCAAGTGCACACTGAAGCCGGGTCATGGGGAGCTTCTCCTCACCCAACACCCCCCAAGTCCTTCTCCTGGGGCTGCTCTCAATCACTCCTCCACCCAACCTCTGTCTGTGCCTGGGATTGCCCCGACCCAGGGGCAGGACCTTGCCTTGGCCTTGTTGAGCTCCATGGGGTCGGCACTGGGCACCTCTCAGGTGCTGTATCCATGTGGTTCCTTCCCAGCCGCGGGACATCCTGTGTGGAGCTGCTGACGAGGTGCTGGCAGTGCTGAAGAACGAGAAGCTGCGAGACAAGGAGAGGAGGAAGGAGGTTGATCTGCTGCTGGGCCAGACCGATGACACCCGCTATCACGTCCTGGTGAACCTGGGCAAGAAGATCACAGACTACGGCGGAGACAAGGAAATCCAGAACATGGGTATGGGATGGCTTTGGGAATGGAGCTGGAAGTGGGGTTACTGCTGCTCTGGGGTCACATTTGCACTCAGAGAAACCAGAACTGGGGCAGCTTCCAAGCCACATCACCAGGTTCTTTTCCTCTTTTCAATGCTCTGCGGCATGGATGAGCACGTGGTTCCATAACCTGTGCCTGTGATTCCCAAGTGAAGGAACTCCCTTTTCCTTGCAGATGACAATATCGATGAGACCTACGGGGTGAACGTGCAGTTTGAGTCCGACGAGGAGGTGAGAGATGAGGGGCTGCGGCTGGCAATGGGGTCTCTGCCTTGTCCCGTTGGTCTGAGCTGCTCCCCAGGGGCTGTGGAAGCTCGGTCCCGCTGGGAGGTGGGCATTTCTCACACTGGTATGTTAGCTTCCTCGGAGGGTCTGTTGATGATCCCGCTAATCCCAGGCTTGTCGTGAGGCAGGATGCTGGGAACCAGATGGTGCTCTTTAGATGTGGTGGGAAACGTGACAGCTGGGGGGGGAAGGAGGAGCTGGAAGCGTTTCCTAGGAACGCTCCTGGGATTGATTCTTGGAAAAGGCTGAGAGAGTGATGAGAGACAAATGGGAGGTGGTTGGAGGAGTTGCTGGCAAAGCTCTCTGGAGAGAAGAGCTCATCTCCCATGGTCCGTGCCTTTGCTCCTGGGGAAGGCAGGAGGCAGCTCCCCTTGGGAGTTAGTTGCCAAATCCTTCATCTTTAGCAAGGAAGAGCTTCTCTGAGGTTTGTAAAGGGCACTTCCTGGAGCTCTCCTTCAACAGGAAGGTGATGAGGACATCTACGGTGAAGTGCGGGACGAGGCGTCCGACGATGACATGGAGGGAGACGAGGCCGTTGTGCGCTGCACCCTCTCGGCCAATGTGAGTCCCTGAGGAACTTCGGGAACGTGGTTTGGGGTTGTCTGGAGCAGGGGCAGGGATGCGACTGGGAGCCTTGAAGCTGAGCTCTGATGCAGCCCTGACCCAGCTCTGGGGCAGCAGCACAGGAGGGACCTGGAGCTGTCGGAGCGAGGCCAGAGGAGGCCATGGAGCTGCTGCGAGGGCTGGAGCAGCTCTGCTCTGGAGCCAGGCTGAGAGAGCTGGGCTGGGGCAGATGGAGAAGAGAAGGCTCCTGAAGGGGAGACCTTAGAGCAGCTCCAGTGCCTGAAGGGGCTGCAGGAAAGCTGGAGAGGGGCTTTGGACAAGGGATGGAGGGACAGGACAGGGGAATGGCTTTAAGTGCCAGAGGGGAGACTGAGATGAGCTCTTGGGCAGAAGCTGTTCCCTGTGAGGGTGCTGAGGCGCTGGCACAGGGTGCCCAGAGAAGCTGTGGCTGCCCCATCCCTGCAGTGCTCAAGGCCAGGTTGGAGCCAGGGGCTTGGAGCAAGCTGCTCTATGGAAGGTGTCCCTGCCCGTGGCAGGGGTTGGAGCTGGAGGAGCTTTGAGGTCCCTTCCAACCCAAAGCACCCCAGGATTCATGGCTCTGGCAGCTGCACAGTTGCATCTCCTGGTTCTCTGCTCCTCACCCCAGGCAGGGAGCAGCCCCACACACTCCCCAGGGCACAGGCTCCATGCTCCTGCTTCCCTCTCCCTGGAGAATAACGTTTTTGTGGGATTTCCTTAAGCTGGTGGCATCGGGGGAGCTGATGAGCTCCAAGAAGAAGGATCTGCACCCGCGGGACATCGATGCCTTTTGGCTCCAGCGGCAGCTGAGTCGCTTCTATGATGATGCCATCGTTTCCCAGAAGAAGGCAGATGAAGTCCTGGAGATCCTGAAGGTCAGTGGCTCCCTGATCCACATGGCTGTGGTGCTCTTGGAATACTGCTCTGCCTGGAAGCGGGAATTGGCCCCCACAACTCGTTCCCCATGCTGTTTCAAAGGAGGTGCAGCTGTGGATGTGCTGTGTTTGCACAGACATAGATGGATGCTGGGCTGGGTGACACCAGTCTTCATTCCCAGAAATCTCCTTCCAAGGGGAAGGGATTGGGGTTTTGTCATTGTTTGCTGGGAGATCCTCATAGCTTGGCTCCGTTTCCCTGCTGCTTGTGGTGCTGATGCTCGTGTGAGCTGGGAAGAAGGGGAGGTGGAGGGGATGGAGATGCCACCTGCAGCTGGATTGGGCACCTCGTGGGGTGCAGCCGCTGTTGAGCTCCCCACGTCCCGTTCCTTGGGAAGCAGGGTTCTGGGGCTGTGTGTGGGGCACAGAGCACATGGTTCCTCCTTCCTCCTCCTCCCAGACTGCGAGTGATGACCGGGAATGTGAGAACCAGCTCGTGCTGCTCCTGGGCTTCAACACCTTCGACTTCATCAAGGTCCTGCGGCAGCACCGCATGATGAGTGAGTGGCTTTAACCTTGTTGCTCCCCTGTTCTGAGGTCATTCCAGCACAACCTGAGGCTTTAAACTGCCCACACTGGTGCTTTATGAAGCTTGGGCCTTGTTGTTTGCTCCCTCCTTTCGGTTCAACCATTAACCCACCCCACCAACCTTTTCCATCCCTTTATTTCCCTCCTTCAGTCCTCTACTGCACTTTGCTGGCCAGTGCCCAAAGTGAAGCAGAGAAAGAAAGGATAATGGGGAAGATGGAAGCAGATCCTGAGCTGTCCAAGTTCTTGTATCAGCTGCACGAGACAGAGAAGGAGGATCTCATCCGGGTAAGGATGAGGGAGCCTCGGGAAGGGCAAGAAGGGGGATTATGGAGTGCTGATGGCATCACTGGGTTGGGGTTTGCTGTGTGCGGGAGAGGAGCCCCTGCCTCAGCTGGAACCTCAGCCCCACAGGAAGCGTTGCCTGGGTGATGCTGAGGCTCAGCCGAGGGGGAGATGTGTGCAGCGCTTGGGTTTGGGTCACTCACATTTGGGCTTTCCCCGAAATGGCCATAGCTGCAGCTTTGCCGCTGGTGCTGACTGCGTGGTGCCAGCACTGCCTCACCCTGGGCCTTTTTGAGGTGAGGCCCAACGTGACACAAGTGCAGGGTCCTGCCCCAGCACCAGCACGGGCTGGGAGGGGCTCAAGGGAGCACCCGAGGAGAAGGACTTGGGGGTGCTGGGTGAAGAGAAGCCCAACGTGTCCAGCGCTGGGGCAGCAGCACAGGAGGGACCTGGAGCTGCTGGAGTGAGGCCTTGGAGCTGCAGCGAGGGCTGGAGCAGCTCTGCCATGGAGCCAGGCCGAGAGCTGGGCTGGGGCAGCCTGGAGAAGAGAAGGCTCCTGAAGGGGAGACCTTAGAGCAGCTCCAGTGCCTGAAGGGGCTGCAGGAAAGCTGGAGAGGGGCTTTGGACAAGGGATGGAGGGACAGGACAGGGGAATGGCTTTAACTGCCAGAGGGGAGACTGAGATGAGCTCTTGGGCAGAAGCTGTTCCCTGTGAGGGTGCTGAGGCGCTGGCACAGGGTGCCCAGAGGAGCAACCTTATCTGCTCATCTTCCCTTCGTCAGCTCTCCTGGAAGGACGAGTTTATGGCCTGCCCTTGGGGGCAGTGGTTCCTAGTGCCCAAACTGATCAGTTTCGGTCAGGGGATTGCCCATACAGGGACACTGTGGTTGTGTGAGGCCATGGGCATCTCCATGGAGGAGGCTCAGCTGCTCCTCCCCAGGGCTGACTTCTGCTCTGCTCTGCCCATGCAGGAGGAACGCTCTCGGCGGGAGCGTGTCCGTCAGTCCCGGATGGACACTGACCTGGAGACCATGGATCTGGACCAAGGAGGAGAGGTAAAACCCTTGGAAGTCCCCAAGAATCATCCTCGGGAAGTGCCAAAAGAGCACTTGAAGTGATGCGCGCAGGGAGGGACCAAGAACGAGCCCCTGATGTGCTCAGGAGGCACCTGCCCATTGAATGCAGCTGCTTTTCCCTTGGTCCCGGGGTGACGATGCCAGGATGGGCTCTTTGATCCTTGTCCCTCTCCAGGCGCTGGCTCCCCGGCAGGTGCTGGACTTGGAGGATCTGGTGTTTGCCCAAGGGAGTCACTTCATGGCCAACAAGAGATGCCAGCTCCCCGACGGCTCCTTCCGCCGGCAGCGCAAGGGCTATGAGGAGGTGCATGTTCCTGCCCTGAAGCCGAAGCCCTTCGGCTCCGAAGAGGTGAGTGCCGCCCTTGTTCACATGTGTTAGCATGAGGGGTGATGGGGGGACTGATGTGGAGGTTCAACAGGCCCTGCACCTGGGCCACAGCAACCCCCTGCAATGCTCCAGGCTTGGGGAATTGTGGCTGGAAACAGCTTATGGGAGAGGAGCCGGGGGTGCTGATTAATGGAGCTGAGCATGAGCAGCTTGTGCCCAGGCAGCTGGGAAGCCAACAGCGTCCTGGCCTGGATCAGCACCAGTGTGGCAGCAGGGCCAGGGCAGGGATTGTGCCCCTGCACTGGGCACTGGTGAGGCTGCACCTTGGATACTGTGTTCAGTTCTGGGCCCCTCACTACAAGAGAGACATTGAGGTGCTGGAGCGGGGCCAGAGAAGGGCACTGGAGCTGTGCAGGGCCTGGAGCACAGTGTGATGGGGAAGGGCTGAGGGACCTGGGGGATTCAGATGGAGAAGAGAAGGCTCCTGAAGGGGAGACCTTAGAGCAGCTCCAGTGCCTAAAGGGGCTGCAGGAAAGCTGGAGAGGGGCTTTGGACAAGGGATAGAGGGACAGGGGAAGGGAATGGCTTTAACTGCCAGAGAGGAGACTGAGATGAGCTCTTGGGCAGAAGCTGTTCCCTGTGAGGGTGCTGAGGCGCTGGCACAGGGTGCCCAGAGAAGCTGTGGCTGCCCCATCCCTGGCAGTGCTCAAGCCCAGGTTGGACACAGGGGCTTGGAGCAAGCTGCTCTGTGGAAGGTGTCCCTGCCCGTGGCAGGGGTTGGAACTGGGTGAGCTTTAAGGTCCTTTCAACCCAAACCAGGCTGGGATCCGGAGACAATGTGACCATGATGCTCCCTAAGCATCTCCAGGTTCTCCCCTATCCCCTACCTCCTGCAAGGTGCTGGAACAAAGGTGCTGAGCTCCATGTTTTCCCTTTCCAGCAATTGGTGTCTGTGGAGAAGCTGCCCAAGTACGCCCAGGCTGGCTTCGAGGGCTTTAAAACCCTCAACCGGATTCAGAGCAAGCTCTACCGCGCTGCACTGGAGTCAGATGAAAACCTGCTGCTGTGCGCACCCACGGTATGGACCTGGCATGATGGGATCCCAAAGGATGAGCCAGTCCAGTGGCAAGCGCCTGCTGTGGCTCATCCTTCACTGGGGACAAGGGGGGTTTGATGGCTCTGGCTCTGGATGTGTTCCAGGGGGCTGGAAAGACGAACGTGGCGCTGATGTGCATGCTGCGGGAGATCGGGAAGCACATCAACATCGATGGGACCATCAACGTGGATGACTTCAAGATCATCTACATTGCACCCATGAGGTCCTTGGTGCAGGAGATGGTGGGCAGCTTTGGGAAGGTAAGGAGTGGTTTGGAGGTGGTGGGCAGCTTTGGGAAGGTAAGGAGTGGTTTGGAGGTGGTGGGCAGCTTTGGGAAGGTAAGGAGAGGGTTGGTCCTGCCCTGCCTGAGCTGGAGACTGGGCAGGATGAGCTGGATTGTGGTGGCTTCTCACCTTGTGCTTCCAGAAGGAGCTAAGCTCAGGCAGGAGCTTGTTGTGAGAGAGTTTGGGCTGTGTTTAGTTATGGTGCAGCCTGTGCCCACCAGGCTCTGTGTGCTTGTCCATATGGGCTCTGGATGTCAGCATGAGGATGTGAAACACATGGGGCTCTTCCAGTGCTTCACTGGGATGAGGCTGAAGCTGTCTGGGAGCATCTCAGGGCAGCACTGCCCCAGGGAACGTGTTGATCCAACGTAACAGCCTCCGGGCTTCCTCCTAGCGCCTGGCGACCTACGGCATCAACGTGGCCGAGCTGACGGGGGACCACCAGCTCTGCAAGGAGGAAATCAACGCCACGCAGATCATCGTCTGCACCCCGGAGAAGTGGGACATCATCACCCGCAAGGGAGGCGAGCGCACCTACACCCAGCTTGTGCGGCTGGTCATCCTGGTGAGCACAGAGCGGGGGGGCATGGGCTGTGCTGGGGCTGGTACAGGTCCCAGCCGGGCAGGATTGGTTAAGGAGGTCCCTGGTGCTCAGCTGTGGAGGGACCTGGGCTTTGCAGCATAGAATCATGGAGTCAACATGATTGAAAAAGACCTTTTAAGATCATCAAGTCCAGCCTTAACCCCAGGACTGCCAAGGCCACCACTAAACCTTATCACTCTCTACAGCTACATGAAAGGAGGTTGCGATGAGGTGGGATTGATCTCTTCTCCCAAGGAACAAGGGATGGGAAAAGAGGAAACGGCCTCAAGCTGCTCCCGGGGAGGTTTAGATGGAGCTGAGGAACAATTCCTTGCCCAAAGGATGCTCAGCATTGGAACAGGCTGCCCAGGGCAGGGCTGCAGTCACCGTCCCTAAGAGTGTTCACACACTGTGTAGCCGAGGCCTCAGTGCTGTGGGTCAATGGTGGCCTTGGCAGTGCTGGGGAATGACTGGACTGGATGAGCTGGTTGATTCCATGACTAGCCCATGAGCTGTGGGATGAACCTCCACCCAAGCAGGTCCACTAAGAAACTAACCCCCAGATGTGTTAAATGGGGCTGGCTGGAGTGGGGATAACGCTGCTCCTCACCTTCAGGATGAGATTCACCTCCTTCACGACGACCGAGGACCCGTCCTGGAGTCACTGGTGGCCAGAGCCATCCGCAACATCGAGATGACCCAGGAGGACGTGAGGCTGGTGGGGTTGAGTGCCACTCTGCCCAACTACGAGGACGTGGCGACCTTCCTGCGAGTGGACCCGGCCAAAGGCTTGTTCTATTTTGATAACAGGTACAGTGCCAACCTAGGAGAGAGCGTTACGCAGAGCTGGGGATGTTCTGCCTCCTATGGCAGGCGGCTGTCAGATGGCTCCAGGGTCTCACCAGACCTTCAGCCTTCTCTCAACATGCTTTTGGCTCTGGCATGTGCTGCTAAATGTGGGTTTAGGACTTGGAGCAGTTAAATCCAGGCACAAATTGTGTGCCAGGGTTCCTGCATGGTTGCATTTGGACAAAGACACTTTGGAGAAGGCAGATCATAGAACCATGGAATGGTTTGGGTTGGAAAGGACCTTAAAGCTCATCCAGTTCCAACCCCTGCCATGGGCAGAGACACCTTCCATAGAGCACAGTGCTCCAAGCCCCTGGGTCCAACCTGGGCTTGAGCACTGCCAGGGATGGGGCAGCCACAGCTTCTCTGGGCACCCTGTGCCAGCGCCTCAGCACCCTCACAGGGAACAGCTTCTGCCTTACATCCAACCTAAACCTCCATTTCACTCTGAACCCATCACCCCATGTCCTATCCCTACAGTCCCTGATGCAGAGCCCCTCCCCAGCATCCCTGCAGCCCCCTTCAGACACCGGGAGCTGCTCTGAGGTCTCCACACAGCTCTCTTCTCCAGGCTCAACAGCCCCAATGTTCTCAGCCCGGCTCCATACAGAGCTGCTGCAGCCCCTGAGCATCCTCGTGGCCTCCTCTGCACTCGCTCCAACAGCTCCATGTCCTTATGCTGGGGCCCCCAGCACTGCACCCGGTGCTACAGGGGGGTCTCCTGAGAGCCCAGCAGAGGGGCAGGATCCCCTCCCTGAGCTGCTGCTCACGGTCTGGAGGCGCAGCGCAGCACCCGGGGGGGTTCTGGGCTCAAGCACACACTGCAGCCAGCTCCTGTTCAGTTCTCAGCAGAGATGGGCTCTGCTGTACCTATGTGCTGCAGGAGCTGGTTGAAGGAAGCACAAAATAGCATTACGGTCATTCCCAAAACTCCAGTTTTGCTTCCTGAGTGTGTGCAAAGCAAATGGATTCCAGGAAATGGGAGTACATGTTAACTGTTCCCTCCTGTTTGCCTGGGCAGAACTGGAGCCATCATCTCTCCAAGTAAATCGAGGCCCAGAGGAAGCAAATAGAACTTGGTAGCACAAAATACAGGATGCCTTTTGGCAGAGCCTGTGTCTCAGGGTTCCTCCATCCTGGTCTCCTATGGACTTGTTCTTTCTTCCTTCCAGCTTCCGGCCGGTGCCCCTGGAGCAGACCTACGTGGGCATCACAGAGAAGAAAGCCATCAAACGCTTCCAGATCATGAACGAGATTGTCTATGAGAAGATCATGGAGCACGCAGGGAAGAACCAGGTCTGACACTTCTGTTGTTTGGTGGGGACATCCTGGAGCTCCCCAAGGCCAAGGGCAAGGTCCTGCCCCTGGGCTGGAGCAATTCCAAGCACGGACAGGCTGGGGGAGTGATGGAGCAGCCTGGAGAAGAGAAGGCTCCTGAAGGGGAGACCTTAGAGCAGCTCCAGTGCCTGAAGGGGCTGCAGGAAAGCTGGAGAGGGGCTTTGGACAAGGGATGGAGGGACAGGACAAGGGGAATGGCTTTAACTGCCAGAGGGGAGAGTGAGATGAGCTCTTGGGCAGAAGCTGTTCCCTGTGAGGGTGCTGAGGCGCTGGCACAGGGTGCCCAGAGAAGCTGTGGCTGCCCCATCCCTGCAGTGCTCAAGGCCGGGTTGGACACAGGGGCTTGGAGCAAGCTGCTCTATGGAAGCTGTCCCTGCCCGTAGCAGAGGTTGGAGCTGGAGGAGCTTTAAGATCCTTCCAACCCAAACCAGGCTGGGATTGTTCCTGACACAATCCTGGCTCCTGGCTGTCGCTGTGAGACTCTTCCAAGCTGCTGTCGCTGCAGAAATGCTGCAGTGGAGAAGAGGGTGGGTTCGGGTGGTGGATGGTGGCCAAGAGAGGAAGGAACGGGGGTTTCCTCCCTGTGCCAGGGGCCTGATTAAGGAACGATCTCTCCTTTTTAGGATGAGGCGCTTTTGTGGCGATGCCCCCTAACACCAGGAGCTCAGTGTGTGGTTCTCAGGGCATCCCCACTAGTTCTAGATCTCTTCACACCCTGAACCTTGGGAACAGGTTGGCTCAAGCATCTTTGTCAGCTGCTGCTCTGCTGATTCCCACCTCAGCAATGGAACCCTCTGCTTGTTTAACAGGTCCTGGTGTTCGTTCACTCCAGGAAGGAGACCGGGAAGACCGCCCGGGCCATCAGGGACATGTGCCTGGAGAAAGATACCCTGGGCCTCTTCTTGAGGGAGGGCTCAGCCTCCACTGAGGTGCTGAGGACCGAAGCTGAGCAGTGCAAGGTAGCCAGGGCCCTTCGCACACAAAGATGCTGCCCCTTTGGTGCAGTCTCACAGCTCTTCCTTTAGGATCTACGCTTCCTCCTGTTGCTTCTCCAACCTGGAGCTGGTTGTGTTTGTGCTGCAGAACCTGGAGCTGAAGGATCTCCTTCCTTACGGCTTTGCCATTCACCACGCGGGGATGACGCGGGTGGACCGGACACTGGTGGAGGATCTCTTTGCTGACAAGCACATCCAGGTGAGCAGGAGTTGCGCTTCCCAAGGGAAACACTTGAGCCATGTTTTCCCATAGTCCTTTGGGCAAAGTCAAGCGGATCCAGCCCCCAGCCCACTCCTGTGGAGCCGGAGCCTGATGGAAGCAGGCTTGGTTGCATGTAAAGAATAGGAACTACCAGCACTTGGCCAGGAGTGGAGAGGGCAAGAACATCTCCCGAGGCCCTTGCTGGGGGTTTAAAGGCAGAGGCCTGTCCCAGAGCATCTGCCTCCTCTGCAGCTGGGAAAACAACTGCTTTGGGAAGCAGTGTCTTGGCTACCTTGTCAGTGGATGGCAAAGGGCTTTCTGAGGGTCACGCAGGGAGCTGGGCAAAGCTCTTGCTGCTTACCTGGCCTTCCTCTGCTGAGCTGCTGGGAAAGCCACAGCCTTCGTCCCTTTGTGCGTGTCTCTAACGTCAGGCCCAGCGTTTTAGATCCCTTTTCCTCTAGGGATTGGTTTCTCCCTGGCTCTGACGGGTGTTTTGCTCCTGCAGGTGCTGGTCTCCACAGCCACGCTGGCCTGGGGGGTGAACCTCCCTGCCCACACTGTCATCATCAAGGGGACGCAGGTCTACAGCCCGGAGAAGGGGCGCTGGACTGAGCTGGGGGCTCTGGACATCCTGCAGGTGAGGTTCTGGTCACAGAGGGGCTGCCAGGAGCCGGAGCAGGGATTTGCTTTCCCCACTGAGGCACAGCCAAGCTCTGCCTTTGTGTTTTCTCAGGGTGGTTACTCCCTGCTCCCTGTTGCCAGCCTGACTCTGCTGCTCCATGGGCAGCCCTGTGAGGCTGCCTCACAGGAGAAGCAGATCATGACAAGAGGGCAATGAGTCCTCCCCTAGTGTCTGCCCAGACACATCTGGGATAATTCTGTATCCCAAAGAAGATTGGGGTGCAGAGAAGAGAGCTGCGTGGAGACCTCAGAGCAGCTCCCAGTGTCTGAAGGGGGCTGCAAGGATGCTGGAGAGGGGCTCTTCATCAGGGACTGTAGTGATAGGACATGGGGTGATGGGTTCAGAGTGAAATGGGAAGTTCAGGTTGGATACAAGGCAGAAGCTGTTCCCTGTGAGGGTGCTGAGGCGCTGGCACAGGGTGCCCAGAGAAGCTGTGGCTGCCCCATCCCTGGCAGTGCTCAAGGCCAGGTTGGACACAGGGCTTGGAGCACCCTGCTCTAGTGGAAGATGTCTCTGCCCATGGCAGAGGTTGGGACTGGATGAGCTTTAAGATCCTTCCAACCTGAACCACTCTGGGATTCTGTACATATTCCAGCAGGGATTAGCAGCAGACAGAGCAGTGAAGCCCCAGGACACAGCGTTGAGGAGAAATCACAGGGTAAAACCTTTGCTGTTTCGCTGACTTCCCCTCCTCATTTCAGATGCTGGGCCGTGCTGGGAGGCCTCAGTACGACACCAAAGGAGAGGGGATCCTCATCACATCCCATGGTGAGCTGCAGTATTACCTGTCCCTGCTCAACCAGCAGCTCCCCATTGAGAGCCAGATGGTGTCGAAGCTCCCAGACATGCTGAATGCAGAGACTGTGCTCGGCAACGTCCAGAACGCGAAGGTGAGAGGGAATGTTTGCTTTGCCCATGGATGCGTGCTCCTTGTGCACATGGGAACTGCAGGGGTGAGAGGCAAAGCGGTGTTAGGGAAAGGTGCTGTCATTGTGTGGCAGCAAAGAAACCTGCAGCCTTTGGTGCCTGGGGAGCAAAGCTTGAAGAGATCTGAAAGGACAAGAACTGTCAGCCTGGGAGGGGTGGATCCTTGTGTACCGCCAAGCAGATGGGGTTCTCCATGTGGAAGACACTGGGGAAAAGTCTGCATGAGGGACATGGAGCTGTCGGAGCGAGGCCAGAGGAGGCCATGGAGCTGCTGTGAGGGCTGGAGCAGCTCTGCTCTGGAGCCAGGCTGAGAGAGCTGGGCTGGGGCAGATGGAGAAGAGAAGGCTCCTGAAGGGGAGACCTTAGAGCAGCTCCAGTGCCTGAAGGGGCTGCAGGAAAGCTGGAGAGGGGCTTTGGACAAGGGATGGAGGGACAGGACAGGGGAATGGCTTTAACTGCCAGAGGGGAGACTGAGATGAGCTCTTGGGCAGAAGCTGTTCCCTGTGAGGGTGCTGAGGCACTGGCACAGGGTGCCCAGAGAAGCTGTGGCTGCCCCATCCCTGGCAGTGCTCAAGGCCAGGTTGGACACAGGGGCTTGGAGCAAGCTGCTCTATGGAAGCTGTCCCTGCCCGTGGCAGGGGTTGGAGCTGGAGGAGCTTTGAGGTCCCTTCCAACCCAAACCTGGCTGGGACTCTATGATTTTTTAGTCCCTTAGTCTTTCCCCAGTGCTGGACATGAGGTGTCTGTGGCACTGCTGGGCTTCCAAGCCCTGGTTTAATGCTGACCCAGCAGGATTTGGCTGGGTTCAGCCTCCTGTGCCCTACACTGGTGCTTGGAGCGCTGGGATCCAAGCCAGAGCTTTGTCCCTGCGTGCTGAGGTTCATCAGCTCTTAGGGCACGTTGTCATTCCCTCAGGATGCAGTGAATTGGCTGGGATACACCTACCTGTACATCCGGATGCTGCGCTCCCCCACTCTTTATGGCATCTCCCACGATGACCTGAAGGGGGATCCGCTGCTGGACCAGCGCCGCCTGGACCTGGTGCACACAGCAGCCCTCATGCTGGACAAGAACAACCTGGTCAAGTACGACAAGAAGACGGGGAACTTCCAGGTGAGACAGGACCTGGGAGAGGGGCTGCGATGGGAGCAGCCCCTGGGAGAGGGGAAGGGGGCAAGAGGCATCCCACTGCTTCAGTATGGATCCCAGGGATCGCTGCGTCGCTCAGACCTGGGCACGGCTGCGGTTCCTGGGAGCTGTTTGCCAGCACAGAGAGGAGCTGGTGTAGAACCTGAGCCTCAGCATCACTGCTGTGGTTGCTGCTGTATCTTAAGCATAAACTCCATGGTGTGGGCTGCACCCCCAGAGTGTGAGCAGCAGCTCAGGGAGGGGATCCTGCCCCACTGCTGTGCTCTGGGGAGAACCCCCTGCAGCCCTGATCCAGCTCTGGGGCAGCAGCACAAGAGGGACGTGGAGCTGCTGGAGCGAGGCCAGAGGAGGCCATGGAGCTGCTGCGAGGGCTGGAGCAGCTCTGCTCTGGAGCCAGGCTGAGCGAGCTGGGCTGGGGCAGATGGAGAAGAGAAGGCTCCTGAAGGGGAGACCTTAGAGCAGCTCCAGTGCCTGAAGGGGCTGCAGGAAAGCTGGAGAGGGGCTTTGGCCAAGGGATGGAGGGACAGGACAGGGGAATGGCTTTAAGTGCCAGAGGGGAGACTGAGATGAGCTCTTAGGTAGATCTACCCCAGTTCCTCTTCACCTCCTGTCCATGCCATCCCTCGGTGTCTTTCTGCTGCTTCACCATGGTTCTTGTCCCCTGGCAGGTGACAGAGCTGGGCCGCATCGCCAGCCACTACTACATCACCAACGAGACGATGCAGACCTACAACCAGCTCCTGAAACCCACCCTCAGTGAAATCGAGCTCTTTCGGGTCTTCTCCCTGTCCTCCGAGTTCAGGAACATCACCGTGAGGGAGGTGCGGAGCCGGGTGGCCCTGGTGCTGCAGGGGGGGGTGCAGAGTGTCCCCCGTGAGGACCGTTCTCACCTCTCCCACCCTGGTTTCCTGTAGGAGGAGAAGCTCGAGCTTCAGAAGCTGCTGGAGCGAGTTCCCATCCCAGTGAAGGAGAGCATAGAGGAGCCCAGTGCCAAGGTGAGCCCTGCCTCCACCTCAAGGGGACTGCTTAGAGATGCTGCAGCTGCTTCTTGTCTCTGTCCTGCAGTGTGGGACCATAATCCCTGCCCATCACTTCTGTCCCACCATGCGTCACAGTCCCCCAGGAGCAGGCACTGGTGCACTGGGCACTGAGAACCTCTCATCTCCTTCCCCAGATCAACGTGCTCCTCCAGGCCTTCATCTCCCAGCTGAAGCTGGAAGGATTTGCTCTCATGGCAGACATGGTGTATGTAACCCAGGTGAGGGACRAAACGTGCTGGGGCCTCTTTCTGTTTGGGTGTGTGCAGCACAGCTCTGCCTCGAGTTACACCTCAGAGGTGCAGTCTGTGATCAGGGTTGGCTTTGGAAGTAAGCAGAGCTGTGAGTGGTGAGGTCTCCCCCCTGCCAGGGTGGGAATTGGATCTTCATTGGGGCCTCCAGTTTGTAATCGGAGTAATTCAGCTCTAGAGGACTGCAGTTTAGCCTTGGGAATCTCCCACAAGGCCATGTTCCCCAGGCTGGGAATGGTGTAATTGCTCCTCCTGTGGGAGTTTGGGATGAAGGACCTTTAATTCAGTTCCTAAAGGGGACTTAGACGAAAGATGGGGAAAGACTTTGGCCAAGGGCCTGTAGGGACAGGCCAAGGGAATGGCTTTAAGTGCCAGAGGGGAGACTGAGATGAGCTCTTGGGCAGAAGCTGTTCCCTGTGAGGGTGCTGAGGCGCTGGCACAGGGTGCCCAGAGAAGCTGTGGCTGCCCCATCCCTGCAGTGCTCAAGCCCAGGTTGGACACAGGGGCTTGGAGCAAGCTGCTCTATGGAAGGTGTCCCTGCCCGTGGCAGGGGTTGGGGCTGGTTCCTTCCATCATCGCGTAGAGCTGGGGGGCAGATGGGCAGAGAGGAAGGAGCTGCTGGGGATGGGCAGGGCTCTGAGTGCTGCTCTGTCCCCAGTCTGCCGGGCGGCTCATGAGGGCCATCTTCGAGATCGTCCTGAACCGGGGCTGGGCCCAGCTCACCGACAAGACCCTCAACCTCTGCAAGATGATCGACAAGCGCATGTGAGTGTCTCGTCGGGCTGGAAGCTGGAGGAGCGTCCTCGCCGGGGCCTGCCTGGGGAAGGAGGGTGCTGGTGCCCGGGGGGGGGGTGTGCAGGAGCTGCTGCGGGTGGCCCAGGGCTGGGTTTGGCAGCGTGGGGATCCTGCTTCGAAGGCTTCCGCTCTGACTGTGCCGCGTGGCCGCCGTGCGGCTGCAGGTGGCAGTCCATGTGTCCTCTGCGCCAGTTCAAGAAGCTGCCCGATGAAGTGGTGAAGAAGATCGAGAAGAAGACGTTCCCCTTCGAGCGGCTCTACGACCTGAACCATAACGAAATAGGTACAGTTTGTTATCGGATCGTGCGGCGTAGCCAAAACCAAACCAAAAACCCAACCAAGCAACCAAAACCAACGCGGACATCCTGGTGAGAGTGTTGTCATGGGTTCAGCAGCAGCAACAGAGCAAGTGGTCTGGACATGTCACTCCATGCTTGGAGAGTGGCTCCACGTCTGCTAGAGTGGCTTTACCATGAGTTGCAGTAAAGTGTGAGCAAGGGGCAGCGGTTTGAGCTGATTCCCATCTCTTGGACAGAGCCTCGGGTGCCATGGTTTAGTGGGAGGTGTCCCTGCCCATGGCAGGGGGGTTGGAACTGGGTGGTCTTAAGGTCCTTTCCATCCCTAACTGTTCTCTGACTCTATGGCTGGGAACATGGGCAGGCACGGCAGCGAGCGGCCCTCCTCTGGCCTCCTCTGCTGTGGTTTGACCCAGCCACTGGGGGACTCGTTCCCGGTGAGGGTCTTGGTCCAGCCTGAGGAGGGCAGAAGCTTTGCCCTGGTTCCTTCCTGCTGCTTGGCTTGCCAGTTTGGGATGCTGATCACCCAGTTGTCCGTGTGTCCTGACAGCAGCACCTTCCTCTTCACAGGGGAACTGATCCGGATGCCCAAGATGGGCAAAACCATCCACAAATACGTCCACCTGTTCCCAAAGCTGGAGCTCTCGGTCCACTTGCAGCCCATTACCCGCTCCACGCTCAAAGTGGAGCTCACCATAACGCCCGACTTCCAGTGGGATGAAAAGGTGAGCAGGGTCAATACCGTGCTGGGAAAGAGGGCACCTGTGGGGCCACCCTCCCCTCTCAGTGCCTTGGTCTTGTGGGGTTTCTTCACTTCGTGTGGGGATCTTGTGTAGCAAACAGTGTATCCCCTGTACCAACCTTCTCCCTCTGCGAAGGGGTTGGATGGAGGGATGGGGCCAACTGAAGCTGCCCGGTCCGTGTTTCTCTGCCTGGGCTTAGGCGGGGTGGGGAATTCACTGGTGTCCAGCTCCTGGAGGTGTGGAAGGGGGGGAAGCAAAGCTCAGCTGTGGAGGTAACGGCTGCTCCTGCTCAGGTACATGGTTCATCCGAAGCTTTCTGGATCCTGGTGGAGGACGTGGACAGTGAAGTGATCCTGCACCACGAGTACTTCCTGCTGAAGGCCAAGTACGCGCAGGACGAGCACCTCGTCACCTTCTTCGTGCCGGTGTTTGAGCCACTGCCCCCTCAGTACTTCATCCGGGTGGTGTCCGACCGCTGGCTCTGTGAGTTCCTGCTGCAGCAGCACCCCAGGGACACACAGAGGCTCTGCTGGGGCCTGGGGGGTGGTGCAGGACCCTCCTGGTGGGGTCAAGATTGCTGAGAGCCAAGCGAGAGCAGGGCTGGGGATCCTGCCCCTCTGCTGCGCCCTGGGGAGCCCCCCCTGCAGCCCTGATCCAGCCCTGGGGCAGCAGCACCGGAGGGACCTGGAGCTGTCGGAGCGAGGCCAGAGGAGGCCATGGAGCTGCTGCGAGGGCTGGAGCAGCTCTGCTCTGGAGCCAGGCTGAGAGAGCTGGGCTGGGGCAGATGGAGAAGAGAAGGCTCCTGAAGGGGAGACCTTAGAGCAGCTCCAGTGCCTGAAGGGGCTGCAGGAAAGCTGAAGAGGGGCTTTGGCCAAGGGATGGAGGGACAGGACAGGGGAATGGCTTTAAGTGCCAGAGGGGAGACTGAGATGAGCTCTTGGGCAGAAGCTGTTCCCTGTGAGGGTGCTGAGGCGCTGGCACAGGGTGCCCNAAGGGGCTGCAGGAAAGCTGGAGAGGGGCTTTGGACAAGGGATGGAGGGACAGGACAGGGGAATGGCTTTAACTGCCAGAGGGGAGATTGAGATGGGCTCTTGGGCAGAAGCTCTTTCCTGTGAGGGTGCTGAGGCGCTGGCACAGGGTGCCCAGAGAAGCTGTGGCTGCCCCATCCCTGCAGTGCTCAAGGCCAGGTTGGACACAGGGGCTTGGAGCAAGCTGCTCTATGGAAGGTGTCCCTGCCCGTGGCAGGGGTTGGAGCTGGAGGAGCTATAAGGTCCCTTCCAGCACGGAGCAGGCTGGGGTTCTCTGCTGATTCCATGATGAAAGCCCGGTGCTGCTGTCAGGGCTGACAGATCCTGTCCATGTCTGACAGCCTGTGAGACCCAGCTGCCCGTTTCCTTCCGGCACCTGATCCTCCCTGAGAAGTATCCTCCTCCCACCGAGCTGCTGGACCTGCAGCCCCTGCCCGTGTCAGCCCTGCGGAACAGCGCCTTCGAGAGCCTCTACCAGGACAAGTTCCCTTTCTTCAACCCCATCCAGACCCAGGGTGGGTATTGCCTCTGCTCCCCTCCTCCAGGCTGCATCTCAGCCCCCCCCGGCCCTCTCAGTGCCTTGGTCTCCCCTGCGAAGCGGTTGGAGGTAGGGATGGAGCCAGCTGAAGCTGCCCTGTCCCTGTTTCTCTGCCTGGGCTTAGCCAGGGTGGGGAATTCACGCTTAGGAGCTGCTCTGACACCCTGGAGCCTGTTTAGCTCAGTGGATCCTGGGCTAAACCCAGCCCTTCCCGTAGCTCCTTGTGCAGGCTGGGTCCAGGCTGCGTTTTCCCTGCCTGTTTCCTGAGCTTTGGATAGGAATCCATGGGGATTGTGCTCAGCTGCTCCCGTTGTGTTGTCTGCCTGTCCCCAGTGTTCAACACGGTCTATAACAGCGATGACAACGTCTTTGTGGGGGCTCCCACCGGCAGTGGGAAAACCATTTGTGCTGAATTTGCCATCCTGAGGATGCTGCTCCAGAACTCGGAGGGACGCTGCGTGTACATCACCCCCATGGAGGCTCTGGCAGAGCAGGTGAGTGGTGGCCCAGATTCCCTTCCCTGTCCCCTCTTTCCCTTTCCTCATCCCTTCTTTGCCATCACATCCCTTGAGACGACTCCAGACTCTTCCCATTAGTGGTGGCCTCGCCGAAGGAGCAGGGACACCACCCGGCTGCTGCCGTGGTGCTGTTGGCGCGTCCCTGTGTGCGTCTCCAGGGATCTGGTAGGGATTTGGCAGCATTTGTTCTATCACCGCCATCCCTCACTCTCGGCAGGTCTTCTTGGACTGGTACGAGAAGTTCCAGGAGCGGCTCAATAAGAAGGTGGTTTTGCTGACGGGGGAGACCAGCACCGACCTGAAGCTGCTGGGCAAAGGGAACATCATCATCAGCACCCCTGAGAAGTGGGACATCCTCTCCCGCCGCTGGAAGCAGCGCAAGAACGTCCAGAACGTCAACCTCTTCATCGTGGACGAAGTGCACCTCATTGGGGGCGAAAACGGGGTGAGCCTGCGAGGGGAGGAGGCCGCCGCTCGTGAGAGGGATGCTCCTCATGGTGTGGGGCTCGGAAGCTGAGCCGTGGGGTGGGTGGTCGCTCACTCCTATTAGCTGGTGTGACGCCAGCTTTTCCAGCCGGGTTTCCCCAAGGGAGGAAAAGGAGGGCTGGATCCTGTGGGTGTCCATGGGTGAGAAGTGTGGAGAGCTCAGCCGTCCCCTCCTGCCCCTCCTGCAGCCGGTGCTGGAGGTCATCTGCTCCCGCATGCGCTACATCTCCTCCCAAATCGAGCGCCCCATCCGCATCGTGGCCCTCAGCTCCTCCCTCTCCAACGCCAAGGACGTGGCCCACTGGCTGGGCTGCAGCGCCACCTCCACCTTCAACTTCCACCCCAACGTGCGCCCCGTGCCCCTCGAGCTGCACATTCAGGTAGGCTTTGGGTCTCCTCCTTCCCCTCCCGCTGGCTGAGCACAGCGCATCACTGCCCGCTCCTCCCCTGCAGGGCTTCAACATCAGCCACACGCAGACGCGCCTGCTCTCCATGGCCAAGCCCGTCTACCACGCCATCATGAAGCACTCGCCCAAGAAGCCCGTCATCGTCTTCGTCCCGTCGCGCAAGCAGACGCGGCTCACGGCCATCAACATCCTCACCACGTGTGCTTCAGACGTCCAGAGGCAAAGGTACCGCCGCTGGGGCCTCTCAGGAGGAGTTCTGGGGCTGAGGGACAACTGGTGGTGGGAAATGGGTCTCACGGGTGGCTCTGAGGTGTCCGGTGGGACGAGGGGGGCACGGGCTTGCTGGGCCTGGCAGGGGTGTCTCTGCTCCCCGTCTCGGGCAGGTTCCTGCACTGCGCAGAGAAGGATCTGGTGTCGTACCTGGACAAGCTGAACGACAACACCCTGAAGGAGACACTTGTGAACGGGGTGGGCTACCTGCACGAGGGGCTGACAGCCATGGAGCGGCGCGTGGTGGAGCAGCTCTTCAGCTCTGGTGAGTGGGATGGGGACGCGGCGCATCCAACAGCACAAGCGCACAGTGTGTGCTGGAGCCCAGAACCCAGATCCTTCCTGGCCCTCCCTGGGTGCTGGGACCCATCTCCTGAAGCACAGAGCCCCCAGATCTTCCTGCCCCTGGTTCCTGCGCCCCACAGCATCGCTCTGACCGCTCTTCCCCCCGCTCCTCAGGTGCGGTACAGGTCATGGTGGCCTCCCGCAGCCTCTGCTGGGGCATGAACATCGCTGCTCACCTCGTCATCATCATGGACACGCAGTACTACAACGGCAAGATCCACGCGTGAGTTTCCCCCCCGTGTCCCCCCCCTGCTGAGCATGAGCCCCTCATCCCAGAGGGCTCCGTCCTTATCCAGGCAGAGGCTGGGAATCGCTGTGGTGGGGGCAGCTTTCCGTGGAGCTGCATTAACTCTCCCTGTGGCGCAGGTACGTGGATTACCCCATCTATGATGTGCTGCAGATGGTGGGACACGCGAACCGCCCGCTGCAGGACGACGAGGGCCGTTGTGTCATCATGTGCCAGGGCTCCAAGAAGGTGGGTGAGGAGCAGGGCAACGTTCCTGGCCTGGGGACCTTCATCTCCATGTCCCTGCGGACAGGGGCAGGGATTGCTGCTCCCAGGCTGATGGATAACCCCGGAGCACTGCTGCCTGGGGGTTATTCACCGGTTCCCTCTGCTCCTCCCCCAATGTAGGATTTCTTCAAGAAGTTCCTCTATGAGCCCCTGCCCGTGGAGTCCCACTTGGACCACTGCATGCACGACCACTTCAACGCCGAGATCGTCACCAAGACCATTGAGAACAAGCAGGATGCAGTGGATTATCTCACCTGGACCTTCCTGTACCGCAGGATGACGCAGAACCCCAACTACTACAACCTGCAGGGTGAGCAGGGGGGGTCTGCACCGGGGGTTCGTGTTCCACCAGAGCCACCAAAACCAGGCCAAGGGCAGGATCCTGCCCCTGCGTTAGGGAAGTCCCAGACACAAACACAGGCTGAGACCCCCCCCACCATGTGTGCATGTGGGGCAGCACCACAGGAGGGACATGGAGCTGACGGAGTGTCCAAGGCCAGGTTGGACACAGGGGCTTGGAGCAAGCTGCTCTATGGAAGGTGTCCCTGCCTGGGGCAGGGGTTGGAGCTGGAGGAGCTTTAAGGTCCCTTCCGACACAAACCACTCTGTGATTCCATGATACGGGGTTGGAGGATCCTGGCCTCTGGGCTCTGCTTTCCCTGGAGCAGTTTCTCTCCATCCTGGGCTGTTTCTGATCCCCATCCCAATGCTGCTGCACCCGCAGGTGTGTCCCACAGGCACCTCTCGGATCACCTCTCGGAGCTGGTGGAACAGACCCTCAGTGACCTGGAGCAGTCCAAGTGCATCAGCATCGAGGACGAGATGGATGTGGCTCCTCTGAACCTGGGGATGATCGCTGCCTACTACTACATCAACTACACCACCATCGGTGAGGGCTCATGAGGAACAGGTGCCACGCAGCAGCCCTGTCTGAATCGCTCCCTGTGCCGCGGGTGCTGGGGAGAAGGTGCTGTGTGCGTAAAACCGTGTCCTTCAGCATGAAGTTGGCCTTGAAGGCAGCTCTTACACCACGGGGTTCGATGCTCTCTGCTTTCCCCTCACCCTTCTCCCTCTTTGGCTTCCCCAGAGCTCTTCAGCATGTCCCTCAACGCCAAGACCAAGGTGCGAGGGCTCATTGAGATCATCTCCAGCGCTGCTGAGTACGAGAACATCCCCATCAGGCACCATGAGGACAACTTGCTGCGGCAGGTCAGTGCCAGCCCCTCAGGCCTGGGGCTGCGGGGGGGAGCCTGCCCCCGGTCCCCACTGATGGCTTTCTCATTTCTCCCTGTAGTTGGCCCAAAAGGTTCCCCACAAACTGCCCAACCCCAARTTCAACGATCCCCACATCAAGACCAACCTGCTGCTGCAGGCTCACTTGTCGCGCATGCAGCTGAGCGCCGAGCTGCAGTCGGACACCGAGGAGATCCTCAGCAAGGTRCAGCGGGGATCCCACCTCGCCCGTGTCACCCGTTGCGGCGTCACCACCTCCTGACCTGTCCCCATCCCTCGCTTCCAGGCGATCCGGCTGATCCAGGCCTGCGTGGATGTGCTCTCCAGCAATGGGTGGCTCAGCCCCGCGCTGGCCGCCATGGAGCTGGCGCAGATGGTGACCCAGGCCATGTGGTCCAAGGATTCCTACCTCAAGCAGCTGCCTCACTTCACCTCGGAGCACATCAAGCGCTGCACGGACAAGGTAAAGCTGGAGGGGAACCACCGTGGTCCTCCCTTTGCTGCGGGGGGAGCTCGGGGCTGAGAGCCCGGTCCTTGCAGGGCGTGGAGAGCGTGTTTGACATCATGGAGATGGAGGACGAGGACCGCAACGCGCTGCTGCAGCTCTCGGACATCCAGATCGCCGACGTGGCCCGCTTCTGCAACCGCTACCCCAACATCGAGCTCTCCTACGAGGTGGTGGAGAAGGAGAGCATCCGGAGGTGAGGCTGGGCTGCGGGGAGGCCCCCTCCGTGCTGTGCTGGTGCTGGGGGACGTCCTGAGCACGCCTCTTGGGTCTCTCCATGCAGTGGGGGGCCGGTGGTGGTGCTGGTGCAGCTGGAGCGCGAGGAGGAGGTCACCGGGCCCGTCATCGCTCCGCTGTTCCCACAGGTATGTACTGAGCGCCCAACCCTGGGGGCTTTGGGGGGGCAGAAGCCACGGGGGTGTCCCCTGCTGCCCCCATGCCCTTAACCCTGTGCCTCCCTCAGAAACGCGAGGAGGGCTGGTGGGTGGTGATCGGCGACTCCAAATCCAACAGCCTCATCTCCATCAAGCGCTTGACGCTGCAGCAGAAAGCCAAGGTGAGGGGGACAGGGCTGGGGGCAGCCAGCATGCACAGCCCCACGCTTCGGGGGTGCTGGGTCTCCCCATCGCCACCCCAACACCACCTCTCCTCCCCGTGCAGGTGAAGTTGGATTTCGTGGCTCCGGCCACAGGGACCCACAACTACACCTTGTACTTCATGAGCGATGCCTACATGGGCTGCGACCAGGAGTACAAGTTCAGTGTGGATGTGAAGGAGGCCGAGAGCGAGAGCGACTCGGACTGATGTGRGCCGAGGAGCCCCCCACGTTGTGTCCCCCAACCTCCAGCACCACATTTGTCCCCCCCCCGTGTGCCTTCCCCATGTTTTCCTTGGATTTGTGTAATTTTTCATGGAGTTGATGCTTTGTACAGTGGGGTTCAGCCTGGAATAAACCCTGAGCCCCACCTCGCCCTTCGAGCTGGGTCTGGAGTGGGAAAAGGGGAAGAGGGAACCGGAACGGCCCCAAGGCTGCCCCCAACTCTGTGCCTTCGGTGTGGGGCTCAAACAAGGTCATTCCAGGACTCGTTAAGGCAGAGCTTGGATAGGAGCCGTGCTTCAGCGGTGGGGCCACCACATCCACCCTGTGCCACTCACCCAGGGGATGCCGGCATGGAAAGGAGATGGAAGCTTTGGCCAGGAGAACATGGATTGGACACACCGAGAGGTGCCCAGTGCCAACCCCATGGAGCTCAACAAGGCCAAGGCAAGGTCCTGCCCCTGGGTTGGGGCAATCCCAGACAGAGGTTGGGTGGAGGAGTGACTGAGAGCAGCCCCAGGAGAAGGACTTGGGGGGTGTTGGGTGAGGAGAAGCTCCCCATGACCCGGCTTCAGTGTGCGCTTGAGCCCAGAACCCCCCTGTGCGCTGTGCTGCACCCCCAGAGCGTGAGCAGCAGCTCAGGGAGGGGATCCTGCCCCTCTGCTGGGCTCTCAGGAGACCCCCCTGCAGCACCGGGTGCAGTGCTGGGGGCCCCAGCATAAAGACATGGAGCTGTTGGAGCGAGTGCAGAGGAGGCCACGAGGATGCTCAGGGGCTGCAGCAGCTCTGTATGGAGCCGGGCTGAGAACATTGGGGCTGTTGAGCCTGGAGAAGAAAAGCTGTGTGGAGACCTCAGAGCAGCTCCCGGTGTCTGAAGGGGGCTGCAGGGATGCTGGAGAGGGGCTCTGCATCAGGGACTGTAGSGATAGGACATGGGGTGATGGGTTCAGAGTGAAACGGGGGAAGATCAGGTTGGATGTAAGGCAGAAGCTGTTCCCTGTGAGGGTGCTGAGGCACTGGCACAGGGTGCCCAGAGAAGCTGTGGCTGCCCCATCCCTGCAGTGCTCGAGGCCAGGTTGGACACAGGGGCTTGGAGCAAGCTGCTCTATGGAAGGTGTCCCTGCCCGTGGCAGGGGTTGGAGCCGGAGCAGCTTTAAGTCCCGTCCATCACAAACCATTCCCGGATCCCATCATTTATTGAGCACGGAGCAGACGCAGCACAGCCCAAGTGGGGGTGCGGTGCTCAGCAGCCCTCGGGGCGTTGGTACCTCCAGAAGGCGATGTCTCCATCGTCGCCGCAGGACGCCAGCAGCCCGGGCTCCGCGGGGCTCCAGGCCACGCAGTTCACGTCCTGCGCGTGGGCCCGCGGCACGTGCGCGGCCAGGCTGAAGCCGGGCTCCTGCTCCGCGCCGCCCGCGCTCTCCTCGAACACGCGGATGGCGTCGTCGCCGCAGGCCGTGGCCAGCGCCCCGGTGAGGTGGCACCTACGGGGCAGGGGTTGGCATCACCGCGGCGCAGGGGCAGGGACGCGGCTCCCGCAGCAGCGGCGGCGGCGGCGCTCACCAGGCCACGTCGTAGATGGTCCTCGTGTGGTACCCGGAGAGGTTGCAGACGCATTTCCACGTGGGCTCCGTGCTGCTGCAGGGCACCCCTGGAGGTGGGAGCAGAGCCTCAGCTCCCTTCCCCTCCCTGCCCACTCCATAGCCCTTTCTTCCCATTCTTCCCTGCCTGTTCTGTTCCCTCCCTGCCTGCTCTATATCCCTTCCTCTTCTTTATCCCTTTCACTGCCCACTCTTTATCCCTCCCTGCCCGCTTTATCCTTTCCTGCTTGCCCTTTTCCCTCCTCTTCCCATCCTTTCCCAGTCTTCCCCTCCCTGCCTGCTATTTATCCTTCCCTGCCTGCTCTTCATCTCTTCCCTGCTCTTCCCTTTCCTGCTTGCTCTTTTTCTTCCTCTTCCCTGCCCTCCCCTTCCCACTCTTTTCCCCTCCCTACATTCTCTATCCCTGCCTGCTCTTTATCCCTCCCTTCCCACTCTTTTCCCTTCCCTGCCTGCTCTTTCCTTCCCTGCTTGCTCTTGCCCTTCTCTTCCTTTTTCCTCCCCCTTCCTTCCTCTTCCCTCCTCCCCTGCACCTTCTCTTTTTCCTTCCCTTCCCTTCCCTTCCCTTCCCTTCCCTTCCCTTCCCTTCCCTTCCCTCTCCTCCTTCCCTTTCCCTTCCCTTCCCTCTCCCCTGCTCCCCACCGGTCCCAAGCCCCCCCACGCCCCGGCTCCCAGTGCTCACCACGCTCGTTGCCAGGCCGGAACCGCTGCCACACGCGCACGGTGCGGTCGTCGCTGCAGGACGCCAGGCGCTCGCCGCTGCAGTCGAAGGCCACGCTCCACACGGTGGATTGGTGCCCCTCCAGCGTGGCGCAGCACACCCAATCATCCTCCTCCTCCCAGTACAGCTTCACCGTGTCGTCATAGCTGGCCGAGGCCAGGAGCTGGGCCAGAACGGAACCATGGAGAAGCCCTTTAAGCTCATCCGGTCCCACCGCTCCCAGCACTGCCAAGGCCACCACTGACCCATGGCACTGAGGCCTCGGCTCCACGGTGTGTGAACACTCGCAGGGACGGTGACTGCAGCCCTGCCCTGGGCAGTTCCAATGCTGAGCACCCTTTGGGCAAGGAATCGCTCCTCAGCTCCATCTAAAGCTCCCTGGGTACAGCCTGAGGCTGTTTCCTCTTGGCCCATCCCTTGTTCCTTGGGAGCAGAGCGCAGCCCCCTCCTGGCTCCATCCTCCTCTCAGGCAGCTGTAGGCAGCGATCAGGTCCCCCCTGAGCCTTCTCTTCTCCATCTGAACCCCCCTCAGCCCTTCCCCATCACACTGTGCTCCAGGCCCTGCACAGCTCCAGTGCCCTTCTCTGGCCCCGCTCCAGCACCTCAATGTCWCTCWTGTAGTGAGGGGCCCAGAGCTGAACACAGCATCCGAGGTGCGGCCTCACCAGTGCCCAGTGCAGGGGCACAATCCCTGCCCTGGCCCTGCTGCCACACTGGTGCTGATCCAGGCCAGGGTGCTGTTGGCTTCCCGGCTGCCTGGGCACAAGCTGCTCATGCTCAGCTCCATCAATCAGCACCCCCGGCTCCTTTCCCAGGAGCAGTTTCCAGATGCTCTTCCCCAAGCCTGGAGCACTGCAGGGGGGTTTGTGGCCCAAGTGGAGGACCCGGCCCTTTGTCTCATTGAACCTCAGGACTCCATTCACCACCACTCTTCAGGCTTTGCTGTCCAGCCAGATTCCACCCCACTTTTCCTCCCCTCACTTCCCATTCTTCTCCTCCATCCCTGCTCTTTCCATTTGTTGGGAGCCACAGGGAGGCGGTGGAGCTGAACAGGACCAGGGCGCCGCTCTCCAGGCCCATTCCCAGCCCTGGGAATGGGGCTCGTACCTCCTGGTTCGGGTGCCACACCACGTGCTTGACGTCCTGCGTGTGGGAGTTGAGGACGCTGACGCACTCGTACTCCTCCTCCTCATCCACTGCAGAGAGGAGGCTGATGCAGTGACACAAACCGGGGCTGCGGGGCCCCCCCTGTCCCCCCCCCCCCAACCTCCATGGGGGGGTTCCTCACCCCATAGCTCTCCCCTCACCTTCCCAGACCCAGACGCTTTTGTCGCGGCTGCAGGTGGCCAAGAGGGTGCCCGAGGGAGCCCAGGCCACCGACTTCACCTCGTTCTCGTGCCCCTCCAGCGTCGTGATGCACTGCGGGGCACAGGACAGCGGAGATGGGGGGCGCTGGGGGGGTGCTGGGGAGCATGGGGGACACGGGCCGGAGGCCACAGAAGGATGCTGGGGACACAGGGCACGGATGGGGGGCACAGAGGGGCGCCGTGGGGCACGGGGGGTGTCGGGGCTCACGCGGCGCTTGTTGTGGGGCACGGGGTGGGCGCTGGGGCCCTCAAGGGGGCGATGGGGTCTATGGGAAGGTGCTGGGGGTCTCGGGGGGGTGCGGGGGCCCCAGGGGGTGCCCCACCTCGAAGCCGTCCTCCTGCTTCTTCCAGACGCAGGTGGTGGCGTCGAAGCTGGCGGAGGCCAAGTAACGGCCGCAGGGGGACCACGCGACCCTGCGCACCGTGCGCTGGTGCGCGTCGCTCAGCACCGCGCGGCACGACCACGCCGGCCCTGCGCGCGGCGCGCCTGACGTCACCGCCGCGGCCACGCCCGCAAGCAAAGCCCCGCCCCCTGTCCCACCCGGACCCGCCCCTTTTTCCCGCCTCCTCCTTTGCCCCGCCCACCACTCGAGCCCCGCCCTCTTTTTCCAGCCACGCCCCCC
>CABHOG010000130.1:283470-296500 GCA_902168055.1 Aratinga solstitialis | reverse complement strand
GGCTGCCCCATCCCTGCAGTGCTCAAGGCCAGGTTGGACACAGGGGCTTGGAGCAAGCTGCTCTATGGAAGCTGTCCCTGCCCGTGGCAGGGGTTGGAGCTGGATTTAAGCCCCCTCCAGCCCAAACCAGGCTGGGATTCCATGTAAACAGGACAGAGAAAGCCAGCTAACAACGCTCTAATCAGAAAGACTTAGAGTGTAACATCCCAACACCACCTGGACAASCAGCAAAATACAGCTTCACGAGCCAGCAAGACACTATTAGAGTGTCCTCTGGGTGATCTGTCTTCATTATAATCTAATCTGAATATTAAAAATCACACCCAGGTGTTGATAATTGGAATTATATTGAATAAGTATGCAAAATGGAGTGGGAAAATTAGGGAAGATCCCCCTGGATGCGCTGGGATGTGTCATGGGGCTGAGCCTGTCCTCGTCCTGCCCCCAAGGGACATGCGCTGGGTACGAGCTGTGCTCTGGGTGTGTTTAATCATTGATCTTTGCTGCCTTTGTAGGTGTTATTTTCACTCTCGTCCTCCCAGGTGTGTGCCAGATCATCAGCAGTGATCTGCACACCTTCCACTGGCATGAATTCAGGTCATAAAACCTCTCAGCTGAGATCTGTCACTCAGGTAAACCCMTCCCTGGGGTGAAGACCCCTTTAACATGAGGAGAGCAACACATAAAATACCCCAAAAATCAGCTCTCTTACCCCCCAAAACCTGCTCTCTTGAAGAAACAGCAGCAAAGAAACCCCCGAGAGGCACTGGAGAGGGGGAGCATAGCCCTAAACCACACTGGGTCCTTCTAAATCCCTGGCTTTAGACCACGCATTGATCCCGCAATCCCTATTCCTGTCTATGAAGGAGGAATTCCAGGTCGCTGTCAGGCGTCTGGGGCTCTTTAAACTCAACCATGGGGAAAAGAAGTTGCAAGGAAACAGTTCATGTGGAGGCGAGAGATGAAGCAGATCCAGCAGCGGGAATGCCGGCACCAGCAGCAGGAACGCTGGCAGCGGGAATGCGGGCACAGCCAACCTTCCCCTGCAAGACAGGGGTGTCTGTAGCAGTGCGCTGTCAGGAGAGCAGTAGAGATGCAGCCCGAAGGATCTGAAGCACCCAGAGTCCATTTGAAAGCAGTAAAAGCATCACTCGATAAAACTTCCAAACTCATCCCCGCCACGGTCCTGGAGGAATGCCGGCTCTGGTATGCCCAGTGTGAACATTCCCTCCTCTTCCTCAGGGAGCCCAGGCTGGCCAGGAGCAGATTTGCTTCTTCATCCGTGCTGGACAGCACTGACAGGCACTGGAGCGGTGTCTCCTTTCCTCCTCCCCATGGGCGCACGCTCCCACAGGGAAACCTCACTGGATGGAGGAACTGGATCTCTCCCAAGCGAAACAAAAGTCTCTTCTTCCTCTTCCCACCGCTCCCGAGAGGACTAAACCCTCCAAATAGCAGCTCTTTATCTGCTGCCACCGGTCACAGACAGCTCTGCCCGCGGCGGGGCTTGCGTAACCTCACCGAGGGCTCCCCCTTCACCCTTATCTCCTGCTCCTGCCGCCCGAACACCCGTTACAGCCCCGCAGCAGCAAGCTCCCACCCGCAGGCCATGCACGGGGGGGGGTTAACGCCGGCCGGAGCCCGAGCACCGCCTCGGGAAGCCTCCAGCGAGCCCCGGCTGGGCTCGAACCTGCGCGACCCAAAGGCAGCGGCTTTGACAGGAGCCCTTCAGCCGCCTCCGAGGGGTTTCCCCCCCTGACAGCCGCTTCCTCCCCACACGAACTCCAGGAGCACACGAGCACGGGCGGCAGCTGCCAGCACCGCCGCTCCCACACACAGCCCTACGGTGACAGCGGAAGGAGCCACCGGCCCCGCTCCCGCCGGGAAGCGGCCCCACAGCACCGAGAGGCTCCGTGCGCGCAGCGGGGACCGCGACGGCAGCGGGCGGGGAGCGGGGTTTCGGCGCGGGGGAGCCCCTCGGGACACGGTCACGGCGCGGTACCGGAGCCCCCCCCCCCTCACCATAGTGCCGCCGTAGCCCCGGAGCCGATCCCGCGCTGGAGCCGCCTCAGGAGCCGCCAAACAATGACCCTGCCGCGAGCGACGGCGGAGCCCGGCCTGCCGCGGCGGCCCGCGAGCCAATCGCGGCGGCCCGTCTTAGTTTGAACGCGCCGCCGCCGCCAATCAGAGCCCCGCTTCTTACTCTCCCGGCTGGCCCCGCCCCGCGGCCCGTTTAACGGCTGTTTGTCCTTTGCACACGGCACGCAGGGGTGAGGGCGGGGGCGTGTCGCGCCGGTGGGCGGGGCGGCGGAGTGGCGTGGCTGCCGTCCAATAGAAACAGCGGGATGGCCCTCGGGGGCGGGGCCGAGATGACGGGCAGCTCGGGGAGCCAATGGGAGGAGAGAAAGCTTTCCCGCCCATTCTCTGGCCCCGCCCCTCGCGTTGTTTGTTTGCGCGGTGCGGCGCTGAGGGAAAGGGCGCGGGCGGGGCCGGAGCGGGTCCCGGTGCGGGGCTGATTCCCGGTGCGGGGCTGGGTCCCGGTGCGGGGCTGATTCCCGGTGCGGGGCTGGGTCCCGGTGCGGGGCTGATTCCCGGTGCGGGGCTGGGTCCCGGTGCCGGTGCGGGTCCCGGTGCGGGGCTGATTCCCGGTGCGGGGCTGGGTCCCGGTGCCGGTGCGGGTCCCGGTGCGGGGCTGATTCCCGGTGAGGGGCTGGGTCCCGGTCCTGCTGCCNGGCTGGGTCCCGGTGCCGGTGCGGGTCCCGGTGCGGGGCTGATTCCCGGTGAGGGGCTGGGTCCCGGTCCTGCTGCCGGTGCGGGTCCCGGTGCGGGGCTGATTCCCGGTGCCGGTGCGGGTCCCGGTGCGGGGCTGATTCCCGGTGCCGGTGCGGGTCCCTGGCGGGCTCCGTCCGGGCCGCGGTGCGGGGCTCAAAGCCTCCCGCTCGGTCACTGCCGGCGGCGGTGCAGGTAGGGCCGCTTCGCGCCGGGCAGGAGCGGCTCCCGCCGCGGTGCCTCAGTGTCCCCCAGCGCAGGGCCCCGCAGCTGCTCCCGCTCCCCTGCGGATGGGCGCGGCGGCAGCCACCCCGCCGGCAGCAGCTGCCCATGGCCGGGCCCCCCCCAGCTGTGCCCCGCACCCCTCCGGCTCCAGCCGCGATGGGGCCCCGCGGCAGCTGCTGCCGGCGGGACGCGGGGCCTCCCGCGCTGCCCCCGGATCCCCCCGCGGGACGTGGTGCTGCCTGGGGGCACCCCGCGCCCCCTTTGTGCCGTGCTGAGACCGCGGGGCGCCCGTGTGTGTGCACAGAGCCCCAGARGCCGTCACGGAGGTCGGGGAGTCCCACAGAAGCCCCATAGGTCCCCAGCAGAGCCCTGACAGTCCCCCAGAAGCCCAAAGGGTCCTCCCCAAAGCCCTGAGATGTCACCRGAGCCCCATAGAGGTCCCATGAAAGCCCCATAGGGCCCTCCCCAAAGGTCCAATGCCTCCCCACAGCCCCATATGTCCTCCCCATGGCCCTGAGGTCCCCCCCAGTCCCACAGGTGCCTCCCAAAGCTCCATAATTCAGCCCCAAGGGTCCTCCCCAGCATCCATATGTCCCCCACCCCTGAGCCCCGTAAGTCCTCCCCAAGTCCCACAGCACCCCCTTCCCAAACCAATGGCACCCCCTCTGGGATCCCCAACCCCCCCCCCTCAGTGATCCAGACGGGGCAGGACCGGGATTTGGTGGTTTTTCCATTCACTTTTCCGCATACTTTTTATTTGTTACAAACATACAATTCTTTAAATATAGACTTGTAAAACTCCATCTGCAAAAATCTGCTACGGGGGAGGAGAGGAGCAGAGGCACGAGGAGCTCCTMACGCCGGGCGTCGTCTGGCGCTAGTGGTAAGATCCAGGGATCCAGGCCCTGCCTTCGGCAACCGCCGGCCGCAGAGGGACAAGGGAGGAAGGGAGGGAAGCAAGGGGGGGGGGGCACAGGACACCCCCCCCCGGCGCCGGCAGCCCCGCCTCGGGCTGCCTAAAGTGCATATGGTTGCTTTTCTGTTTTTCTTTCATTAAAAAAATAAGAGGAATAAAACTTTCTTCTTTCTCAAGGGACCRCGGGGGGGAGCGGGTCGGGCTCTCGGCAGATCCCGGCTCATCCCGGAGGATCCGGTGGTGTTCCAGCATCGCCCCGCCGACGCGTTCTGCTGCAGAACCCACTGCTTTCAACACCTCCAAGATGCTGCTCCCCTCTCCCATCTCGGCTTGATCCAAGAGAGCCGTTCCAGCGCCGGGGAAACAGGGCCTGACCGGCTCGACCGGCTCCGCAAGGGCTCCAGCCTCTCCCTCTGAGCCACGGTTGGCATCTCCCACCGGGAATGCTGTCCTGGTGCGCACAGCCAACAGCTCCATTGGGCATCAGCTCAAGTACCGTCAGCGCTTGCTCCCGCTTCCGTCTTTTTGGATTTTCTAGGAATTTTTTTGCTATTTTTCCGTGGATTTTTGGAAGCTTTTTGTTTGGCTCCAAAGAGGAGCCGGGGAAGGGGTCACCCGGAGCAATCGCTGCTCTCCCAGCACTGAGGGCCCATTCCACGCCCCTCACCCCCAAAGCGGCCAGGACCAAGGCAGGAGAATTCCCATTTTCATCCCTTTGGGGGGGGGGGGGGGAATATCGACTTGAAGCATTCCCACTATTCCCGGAGCTCCGCACGTTTTGGGGTATATACAGCGAGGTTTGGGCGCTATACAAGATTTACAGGTGAGTTCTGTACAGCCACAGCGCGCTCGCAACCCGGCCCTTCCGGAGCAACTCCCAGCTGGAAGTTCCAAGGATTTGGGATCATTTCCCTCCCCCCTACCCCCCCATTAAAAACCAACCCCAAAACCCAAAAGGAATTTGTTTTCTACAGAATCCAAAGCAAACTCCCCCCCCCCAAAGCCCCTCATATATGTACACACACGCGCGGAGAGGTGTATCTACATATATATATAGATACAGGAACAGCCGGACCGCGGCGTTCCCAGCGCTGATGATGCGTCACCATCATCATCGTCACCATCACCTCAGGGCTGCTCCTGGGTGCCGGCCATGGCCTCACCCAACTGAAAGGAACCCCCAAAACTCACCCCAAACCCCCCCGGAGCAGCCACCCGAGTCCTCGCTGGTGCGGCGGCTCCTCCACACCGCCGGCGCCTCCAAACACCGCTCGGATTCCTCCCAATTCCATCGGTTTGGGGATGTTTTGGCCTCTTTTGCCTCTCTGCTCTTCTCACCCATCTCCTGCGGTGGCAAATGGAAGATTCCCACATGGAGCCGGCGCTTCTCTGGCAGGAGAAAGGCTTCGTGCTGCCGACGCTGACGCGGCCCCGGCTCCCGCTTGTGGTGTTGGTATGGATTTTGTTCTCCTTTTGGCTTTACTTGCCTCTTTTTTTCCTCCTATTCCATGTATCCCATGGTTTTCGAGCCAGGCTGGCGTCGAAAGGCAAGGCTAAATTCCTGCAATTCAGCCCCAAAATATAGGAATATATATATATCGTTTATATATATATATATATATATAGAGCTCATCCTCTTCTAAAATGAAAGGAGAGGTACCGCCTGCGTCTGGCGCCGGCGCCCGCCGCTGAGTCCGTCACGGCGGAGCCACGCTTCCCCCCGGGAATCTCCTTGTGGAAGGAGCGGGAAGAGCGGAGCGGGGGGGTCCAGCAGGACGTCACTGAGAGCTGCCTTCGGGTACAAAATACAGTACGGACGCGGGTGGGACACCGAGATAAAAGACTATTGCTCCCGTGTAGAGTGAGGAAACCGGGCTTAAAAACGGGATGAAGGGAAGAAATCCGCATTAAAAATCCCTTGGGAAGAGCGACGGCGGCAGCGGAGGACACACGGATGGGCGGACGGACGGACAACGTCCCCCCCCCACGGGTGCTGCTCCTTTGGGGTGAGGAAGGACACAGTGTCGCATCCCCCCCCCCCGCCACACGAGGGCTTCCCAATAAATACAGAGAGAGGGATCCGCCGGGATCCGCGGCAATAAATTAAGGAGGCGGCGGCGGCGGCGGCTCCCAAAAAACAGCGGGAAAAACTCCATGAAACCCAGGAAAACTCAAGTCCTCAACGCGGAGAAGCCGTGGGATGAGAGCGGGAAACTTTGGAATGAAGAGCGCTGGAGCCCAGCTCAGTCCGGAGGCGCTGGGAAAGCGCAGGGCTGGAAGGGCCGAGTGAGCTCAAAACCAGGGAAAAACCGGGAAAAAAAAGGGGGAAAAAAAAGACGATTTGAGAGTGGAAAACTCCGTTTTAATGCGCGAGGCGATGGCGGAGGCCCCGGCGGGGGCAGCACCGGAGCAAAGGATCAAAGAGAGGGGGGCAAATCCTCAAAAATCCCCCAAAAAAAAGGTCCGGATCCCACCGGCGCCGCCGCCTGAGGTCGGTGCTGCGGGAGGAAACTCAAATCCCGGTGGAAGAGGCGGCTGTTGGTGCCGGAGCTGGGATAAGGGGAAGGTTTGGGGCCGGGTCGAGCTTCCCTTGTGCGATCCCGGTGGGAAAGCCTCAATCCCGAGGAATCTGCGGGCCTGGAGCTGGGGGGGGGAGCAGTTTGCATCCAAAAAACCCGGAAAGGCAGAGAGGAGAGAGGGGAGGAAAGGAAGGGAACGGTGGTGCGGGATTAAAGGGGAAACGCGGATGAAAATAGAAAGGAATGAGGGAGAGAAAGAGTGGAAAGGGGAAAGAGAAGAAAATAAAGGGCAAAAAAGGAAAATAAAGGGAGAAAAAGTAAAAAGAAGGAAAAAGTAAGGGGTGAAGGGGAAAGTAAAGGGGGAGGAGTGGGAATGCCAAGAGGGGAAAGAGGAGGGTGAAGGGAGGAAAGCAGAGGGGGAAAAGGGGACATGAATGCGGATACGCAGGGGGAAGAGGGGACTCCAGAGGGGGAGTAGAGAAGAGAACGGACGTTGGTCCATGCGTGCCCCCGCCCCGGAGGCTCCGCGCTGCCCCCCCCGGCTCCGGTGCCCGCACGTGGCTGATCTCGGTGGTGCCCCCGGCGGCTCCATCGGCACGGGCCGGGCTCGGACCCGGTCGCTCCCCCCAGCAGCGAGTGCTCCGCGCTCGGGCCGGGCTCTCCCTCTCTCCGGTGGCGTTCGGGGGGGCGTCGGTTCGGTGGTGGTGGTGGGGGGGGGGGGGGGGAGAGATTCGAGGGTGTCGGGGAAGGGGCCGGCGGCGGGATCCGGGGCTCAGTCGTCGTCCACGTCGTCGCCGTCCGAGTCGTCGCCGGCGCCGCTGCCGCTGCCGGGGCCGGGGGGGCCGGCGCGGCGGTCGTAGAGCTTGTCCCGCTGGCGCTCCTGGATGTCGCGCATCTCCTCGGCGTAGCGGCAGAAGGCGCCGCCGAACTTGGCCCAAGCCTTGTAGGGGACGGTGATGGCGTTGCGGTAGGACGGCTTCACCTCGCTCACCCGCAGGAACACGCCGTACTTGTTGCAGCCCACGTCGAAGAAGAAGCGCTTCGAGTCCACCGTGATGGACGTGCCCTCGGGCAGCTCCCCGTAGAGCCCCCCCCCGCCGGGGCCGCCGCCGCCGGGGCCGCCCAGCTCGTCCTCCTCCCCTCCGTAGTCGTCGATGAGCTTGGCCAGCGCGTCGCGGAACTCGATGAGGCCCTGCGCGGGCAGCGCGATGGTCTGCCCGCTCTGCAGCCCGGGGGGCCCGCCCGGGAACCCCCCCGGGCCGCCGGGGCCGCGGTTGACGGTCTGGCGGATGCGGAGGAAGCGGCCGCGTTGGTTCTCCTTCAGGTCCAGGTAGTACTTGCGGTTCTCCCGCACCAGGAACTCGCTCTTGAGGGCGCGGCGGGGGCCGGGGCCGGCGCCGTCCTCGCCGGGGGGGCCCGCGGCCTGGGCGAGCTGCTCGGGGCTGGAGGGGCCGAGCTGCGCGTAGTGCTCGATGAAGTCGCCGAGGTAATCGCGGAACTCGGCGGCCACGGCCATGGAGAGCGTGAGGCGGCTCTTGGAGCCGCCCGCGCCGACCTCGGCGATCTTCAGGAAGCGGCCCTTGGCGTTCTGCTTCACGTCCAGGTAGAACCGCTTGTTCTGGATGTCCAGCCGCTTCGACGCCAGCTCCTGCGTCTCCTGCTCGGGGCCCGCGCCGCCGCCGGAGCCGGAGCCCGCCCCGGACCCTGCGCCGCCGCCGCCCCCCGCTCCGCCGCGCCCCGTCCCGAACCCTCCGCCGCGTTCGCTGCCGCTGTCCCCGTCCGCCATCTTGTCCGCCCCGCGCCGGCCCTTCCGCGCGCGACCGCCCCGCTTCCGGCGGGCCCCGCCCCGCCCCTCTGCGACAGGGGTGACGTCACCGCCGCACTCCGCGCGCCGGGGCCCCGCCCACCGCGTCCCCGCGCGCCCTCTGCGCTGAGCCCCGCCCCCTCCCCCGCGCGGGGCCGTGACGTCACCGCAGCCCCGCTCCCCCAGAGCCCCGCCCTCCGCCGGTGTGTGACGTCAGCGCCGAGCAGCATGACGTCACCGACTGCATCAGCACACACGTGGACCGTCCGGGGCCCAGATCCTGCCCGCTCCTCGGGACATGACATCACTGATGACATCATCGAGGGGGGGCTGCACCTTTGGGACTCCCCCCCCCCCCCAGCACAGGGCTGCTCCTGAACCCGGTGCCCACGGGGCTGAACCACTGCAGAGCCCGGGGGGGCACCGGGCACCCCCCACCGCCAGGGCAGCGGCACCCTCAGGCACTGGGGGGGCCCCTGAGGACACACAGACCCCTCCCCCCGGGGGGATCTGAGGGGGGGACCCACAGCCCCCACGGGTGCGGGGGTCCCTCGAGTGCCCCTTTGAGGCCCCCCCCTCGTGAAGCGACACCAAACCCGGGGGCTGCCCCCAAGTGCAGCTCCAAGGCCACGACCCCCCCATGGGCGCTGCACCCCCCGCACACACACACGGTCAGGGTCTCACAGACACAAACTCTTTATGGGGGGGGGAGCAGCTCCGTGGAGGGGGAGAAAGGGGAAGATCGGGGGGGGCTCCTCGAGGTGTGGGGCTCAGAAGCAGCTCCGGGGGGGGTCCTCAGTGGGGCAGCTCGTGCGGGATGAGCTTGTAGTGAGCGCCGCAGGAGGGGCAGCGCTGGGCCTCGCCCTTGTGCAGCCAGAACCAGACCACGTAACTGTTGTCCTCTTCACCTACGGAGGGACAGGAGGAGGGGACGGACACAGCCCCGGGCAGGGGACACGGGCAGGGGGTGACGGGGGGGGGGGGGGCTGCCACTTACAGACGCACCCCACGATGCGCTTGTTGTTGATGGACGGGACGAGGTTCGGGTCCTCCTTGGTCCCCGCGTAGCGCTTCGGCCGGAACATGCTATAGGGGTCCTGCGGGGGGGGCGGCGTTAACACGGGGCAGCTCCGGCCCTACGTGCCCCCCCGAGCCGCGCCCCCCCCCCCCCGCACTCACCAGGCCCTTGTTCATGGCCTCCATCACTTTCCGCTCCAAGCCCGTCGCCTGCTCCTCATCGGTGGCCAGGCGGCCTGCGGGGCAGCGCGGTCACACCGGAGGCGGTCCCGGTTCCCCCCCGCTCACCGGGCGAGGCGATGCCGCGGCCGCCCCCAGTCCCGGCTCCCCCCCGGTCCCGGCTCCCCCCCGGTCCCGGCTCCCCCCCCTCTCACCGGGAGAGGCGAAGCCGCGGGCAGAGGCCGCGGGCAGCAGCCGCAGGGCCGCGCGCACCCGCAGTAACCTTGAGGCCATGGCGGCGGCGGCGGCGGCGGCGGCGGAACGGGAAGTGGCGGCGGGACGGGGCCGGGGCGGGGCTTCAGCGCCGATTGGCCACGCCCCCTGCGGGTGCCCCGCCCCTGTCCATTGAAGCCACGCCCCCGTGTTTGCCCCGCCTCTGCCCAATTAAGCCACGCCCCCTACGGTTGGCTCCGCCCCTGCCCATTGAAGCCACGCCCCCTCTGCGGCCCCCGCGGTCACGGGGGGGGCACACGGGGACGCCCCATGGGATGGGGACACGGCCCGGGAGGACCCCCAGAGGTGGGGTCACCCCCAAGGGACAGGGACACGGGGGGGGGGGGCAGGGATGATGTCCATTGGGTTTTGGGGACAGGAACAGCCCCAGCGACGGAGCCGGGATCACGAGGACAGTGTCCTGGGACCATGGGGACAGGGCCACGGCCGGGGATGCCCCAGAGCCTYGGGAACAGGAGGACCTCAAGCAGTGGAGACACCCGTGGGGCGATGGGACCGATGTTCGTGCCGCTGTGGGGACACGGAGCCCCCCAAGGCACAGGGACACCCCTGAGGGGATGGGGCTGATGTCCCCAGGCGTTGGGGACACCGCACCTCGTGGTGACGAGGCCGCCCCTTAACAGCCCCACACCCCTCATTCCTCCCCCACCAACCACCCCTTGTGTTCTGAGCATTGGAAGGCGGGGGGGGGGGTGCAGCCCATAAGCACCACCTCCCCCTGGTGTGTGCTTGTGGCCCCCCCAAACCACCCGTTTTCCAACCCAATTCCAAGGCCCGTGCTGTGCTTGGCACCCATGGGTGCTGGGGGGGGGGTGGCATCAGTGCCCCTTTGCACCCCTTTGGCCAGAGAGGGCTGCACCRTGGCGGGGGGGGGCCATGGGCCGGTGCCAAGGGAGGAGGGCAGGAGGGACGGCCGGCCCCGCCGCAGCGCCGCCCGGACGCGCCCGCTCGCCACCACCTCACCCCAGCCCGGGGTGCCGGAGGGGGGGGACGCACAGAGGACACCCCGATCCCCGTGGTCCCCCCCCTCTCCTTGCAACCGGCCATGGGCATCCAGGGCATGGAGCTGTGCGCCGTGGCCGTGGTCATCCTCCTCTTCATTGCCGTCCTCAAGCAGTTCGGGATCCTGGAGCCCATCTCTGTGGAAGGTACCGCCCCCCCTTTAATTAACCCTAATCAATCCTCATTAATTAATCTATTTGCAGCCCTCCCCACACCTCTTGGGGGGTTTCTCCCCATTACAGGACCTGTTRGGCCCAGCAATAGGCCCCTTAGGGTCAAACCTGCAGAGTTTGGGGGTTCCCCTCCCGGGGGGGGGGTTGGCAGTGAACTGAGGGTTTGGGGGTGTGGGGAGAGCCGCAGCCTCCCCCCCCGCCCTGCCCCCCCGCCGCGTCATGGCCCAGCCTTGCTCTGACCTTCCCTGTGGGGCTGGGCTGGGTCCAGCCCCCATAAACACCGCATTGAGGGGGCGCAGGGACCCCCCCCAGAGACCTTCCTAGAGGGGCTGGGACCTTTGTGCCCCTTGAGACCCCCCAGGCAGGGTGATGGGGGGACCTCAGCCCACAGTGACCCCCAAACCCTCCCAGGAGGGGATCCCCAATCTCCCATAGACCTCCATCCCCCCAGAGATGGGAGATGGGGATCCCCAATTCCCATCTGCAGGAAGGGGCTCAGGGCTTCTCCTTCGCACTCTGGAATACCCAGCTCGGGAGGAGATGGGGCTTAACCCCCCCCCCCCCCGCAGCCCCCACGGGGTTTGGGGCGCTCCTGCTGCCCCGGCACTGCAGAGCCTCTCCCTGGGCCAGGTTTTCCCCCCCGACATTCCGGATCCTGGCGCTGAGCAGCTCCGTGGGGGCCTCCCAAGCACCAATTATTAATGAGGCATCATTTATTAATTACCTTCCGCCGGGGCGGGAGGCAGCGTTAGTGAGGCCGGAGCGAGAGGTTCCACACCCCAGGAACGCGCTGCAGGCTCCTGGGGAAAGCCTGGGATCGGGCGGCTTCCCCTTGGGCTGTTCGACCCGGAGGTGCCCTTCTCCCCYCAGTACAAGGGGAGTGTGGGCTCCACCGGCAGCTCCTGGGAGGGTGGGATTGGGTGGGATGAGCCTGGAATGATGCGGAGAAGCCGCCTTGCTGGAGGCAGACGGCGGCGATGTCGACGTGGAGCTGGCGGCGGCGCGGCACCAACCGGAGGAGCTGGAGCAGCTGCTGGCACGGACCAAGTTCTCCAGGCGGGAACTGCGATCCCTGTACCGAGGCTTCAAGAGCGTGAGTCAGGGGGGGCCCTCACCCCCAGTGCGGCTGCGCCGGAGCCGCGGCCTCACCGGCGCCTGCTTCCGTGCCAGGAGTGTCCCAGCGGCCTCGTGGATGAGGAAACCTTCACGCTCATCTACTCCCGGTTCTTCCCGCAAGGCGGTGAGCGCCGGGGGCGATGCCGATGGGAGCCGGGGCCGGGATGGATGCGGCGGCTTCACCCGCTCCCGCTCCCCCGCAGACGCCAGCGCCTACGCACGCTTCTTGTTCGACGCCTTTGACGCCGACCGCAACGGGGCCCTCTGCTTCCAGGTGATCCGTGAGCTCTTCCTTTGGGATCACAGCTCTGCTCTGGCTGGGGCCGGTGCCGGGGTCGGTGCCGGAACTGCGGCACCCGCTTCACCGCGGGGATTAAAAATAGCTGCGAGCAAGAATGGAAACGGGATCAATAGGGATAAACCGCGATTCCCAGCGGGGCGGCCGCAAGCGCCGGTGGAGGGGGYGAGATGCGGGTCCCATCCCTCGGGTCCCATAGGGACGTTCCCACTCAACCACGGTTCCTCCGGCAGGATTTTGTCCTGGGGCTCTCGGTCCTGCTGCGGGGGACGGTGCAGCAGAAGCTGCAATGGGCTTTTAACCTCTACGACATCAATAAGGACGGCTGCATCACCAAGGAGGTGACACGAGGGTGGGAGCTGGGGACGGAGGTGCCCTCAGCGGGAGCTCTCGGCAGCCCAACYGCGCTCCATCCCCCTTAGGAGATGCTGCAGATCATGACGTCCATCTACGACATGATGGGGCGCTGCACCCGGCCCGCGCTCCGGGACTGCGCTCCTGCGGAGCACGTGGAGCTCTTCTTCCAGGTGAGAGCGTCCCCCTCGTCCCAGCAAACACAGTGGGGCGGGCACCGCGTCCGGGGCTGTCCCTGTCACACACTGGGGCTGTCCCTGGGCCCAGGGCTGTCACTGTCACACATTGGGACTGTCACTGTCACACACTGGGGCTGTCCCTGGCCCCGGGGCTGTCACTGTCACACACTGGGGCTGTCCCTGGGCCCAGGGCTGTCACTGTCAC
>CABHOG010000130.1:238787-265500 GCA_902168055.1 Aratinga solstitialis | reverse complement strand
ATGGAGGGACAGGACAGGGGAATGGCTTTAACTGCCAGAGGGGAGACTGAGATGAGCTCTTGGGCAGAAGCTGTTCCCTGTGAGGGTGCTGAGGCGCTGGCACAGGGTGCCCAGAGAAGCTGTGGCTGCCCCATCCCTGCAGTGCTCAAGGCCAGGTTGGACACAGGGGCTTGGAGCTGCTCTATGGAAGGTGTCCCTGCCCGTGGCAGGGGTTGGAGCTGGAGGAGCTTTGAGGTCCCTTCCAACTCAAACCAGGCTGGGATCCCATGAAATCACCCTGGGAAGCACCTGGGAAGGAAGGAGAACCAGGACCAAACCCTTTACCCTGTGTCTGCATCCCACCTCTGGAGGAGGGAATGGGACCAGTGGGACCCCTCCCAGCACAGGGAGCTCCGGAGGTCTCTCCCTCTGCCCTACCTTGAAATCCAAGTTCTTCCCAGTGCGCTCCATAGCGTGGGCAGCCCAGGCGGGAGCGGGTGAGCTTCTTGTAGATGGTCTGCAGGATCCTCATGTGCACGCTCTCGTTGTCATCCAAAGCACCTGGTGGAGAGAAAACACCCCTCAGCACCCAAACCCCACACCTCAGCACCCAAAACCACCTCTTGGCACCCCAAAACTGCCCCTCGACACCCAAAACCATCTCTTGTAACCACAAAACTTCCCCTCAGCACCCAAAACCCACCCCTTGGCACCCAAAACCACCTCTCAGCATTTGGAAAGATCACCCCTTGGCACCCACATCCCACCCCTTGGCACCCAAACCCACTTCTCAGCACCCAAAACCTGCTCCTTGGCACCCAAACCCCACTCCCTGGCACCCAAAATCTGCCCAATGGCACCCAAACCCCACCCCTCGGCACCAACACAGAGCCATGGTGGAGAAAGAACCCCCCCCCCAGCAACGGAGGGAAGCCAGAGCCCGGCTGGACATGAACCCGTGGCCAAGCACGGGCGCTGGTGCCAGGAGAAGGTCCCGGCGGCGCACATCCCGCTGGATGGAGGGAAGAGCAGGACAACGTCCCCTGGAGCCACTCACACTGCGCCATGGCCAGCGCCAGCTCCTGCTCCCCCCGCAGCTGCGGCTGGAGCCGGGGGGGCCCGAAGAGGAAGCGAAGCAGAGCAGCCAGGCCCTGCCTGCGCCCCGGCGCGCGCTTCCTCTGCAGGGAGAGAACGGCGATGGGGAATGGGAATGAGGCAAATCCCATGGGAGGGGCGGGAGGGAGCTGAGGGAAGGGGAAAGGGGAGGAGGGAGCTGCCTCTCCCCTCTCCTACTTACGAAAGCTCCCCCCGAGGCGGGGCCCTGCCCGTACCCTGCACTCCCCGAGCTCCGCCGTCTGGAAGAACTGCAGCGCTTCCCTGAAGGAGATGGGGGCTGCGGCCACCGCCGCTGCCCCCCCGAGCCCTGCGGGGGGCAGAGAACGGGGTCACCCCCAGCTCCTCATCCCAGCAGTGCGATGGGAAGGGCTGAGGGACCTGAGGGGTTCAGATGGGGAAGGCTCAGGGGGAATCTGATCGCTGCCTACAGCTGCCTGAGAAGAGGATGGAGCCAGGAGGGGGCTGCGCTCTGCTCCCAAGGAACAAGGGATGGGACAGGAGGAAACGGCCTCAGGATGCCCCAGGGCAGGGTTAGATGGAGCTGAGGAACGATTCCTTGCCCAAAGGGTGCTCAGCATTGGAACTGCCCAGGGCAGGGCTGCAGTCACCGTCCCTGCGAGGGTTCACACACGGTGGAGCCGAGGGCTCAGTGCCATGGGTCAGTGGTGGGTAAGGGTTGGACCGGATGATCCTGAAGCTCTTTTCCCAGCTGGCTGATTCCATGATTCCCAGCTTGCCCCCAGCAGGAGGACCTGGGAGTCTCCCTCCCCTCCCAGGCACTCGGCTCTGTCCCAAGCTCCCCCCTCTCCCAACTGTCACCTCCCAGCCTTCCCCATCAGCCCGTTATCCCAGCGCCAGCTGTACCTGACTGGATCTCCTCCACAGCCTCCCATTCCTCCCGCGCTCGCTGCAGCTCCTCACTGATCTCTACTGAAGGAAGGGTGGAGGCGTCAGGGAGCCATGGAGGGGGATTCGCTCCCTCCTCCCGGAGCTGCTCAGGGCAGGATTCCCCTTCTCCAGGGATAAACCCCAGCCGAGGTGCTGCGGGGCTTCTCTTTGGGAGCCTTATGGCATCACGGGATGGTTTGTGATGAAGGGACCCTGAGGCTCATCCACTTGCCACAGGGAGCGGTTTGGTGGAAGGGCGCCCGCGTCAGGGGGGTGGAACTGGATGGGCTTTAAGCTCCCTTCATCCCAAAGCACCCCATGACTGAGGCAGAGCCACCGCCATCCGCGCAGCGCTCCTCGGGCTCTCCCCCCCGGCAACACCGCGGTAACGCACTGCAATGGGAGTCAGCACTCACCACCACCCGCGGGCGGCCCCGCTCCCGGCACCAGCGCCCGCAGGAGCCCGTTCTGCCCCAGAGCCGAGAGCGGCGGGGGGACACGGGGACACGCGTCACCCACCGGAGCGCGCCCCGCCGGGACCCGGCCCCTGCGAACGGGCGGGGGGACACGCACCGGGAGGGACCCGCCGGGGGGGGAGAGGCGCTCCGAGCCCCCGGCGCCTCCGCTCATGCCCTAAGGGGGGAAGGAACGGGCGGGTCCCGCGGCGCGGCCTCCGCGGCGGCACCGGAGGGCTCCGGGAGCGGCTCCGGCTCCGCCGCCGCGCAGTGCATGCCGGGAGCTGTAGTCCGCACCCCCCCCTCCGCTGGACTACAACTCCCGACAGGCACCGCGCGAGGCGGGGACGGCGGCGCCGGAGGGTCAAACGGAGCGGAACGCGGCGCTGGCCGTGGCTCTATGGCCCGTCCCGGGGCTCGGTGCCAGCCCTCCGCGGCGCGGTGCCTCCGCGGGGCGGAGCGGGGTCCCGGCGCTCGGCGGCAGAAGGGCGCTGCGCCATGGGGCTGTACGCGCTGCTCTGCGTCGCCTCCCTCATCCTCCTTCCCCTCCTCTCCCTCGCTTGGCTCCTGCTGCGCCCCGGCCCCAGCCCCTTCGCTGCCGATGCCCGGCGCCCGCCGGCCCCGCTCGTCACCGACAAGGCGGCCCGCAGGGCGGTCGTTAAGACAGGTACGGGACCTCCGTTCCCCCGCTGGGACCGCAACGTCCCCCCGTGGAGCGCCCAACCCCAGGTTGGACCCCCCCAGTGCCCAGTGGGACCTCCCTAATACCCGTGTTGGACCCTGCATCCCCCCCGGTGCCCCCATCCCGCAGTACAGCCGCTCCAATCTCCCAATGGGACCCTCCAAACCCCGGTGGGACCCCTTCATCCTCCAGTGGGACCCTCCCCCAATACCCCAATGGGACCCCCCAAACCCCAGTGGGACCCCCAAATACCTCAGTGAGACCCCCATTCCCTGGTGGGACCCCCCCGTAGGACCTCCAGTCTCCCTGTGGGACCTCCCAGTCCCAGGTTGGACCCCCAATCCCTAGTGAGACCCCCAGACCCCGGTGGGACCCCCCGATCCCCAGTGGGACCCCTCAGTGCCCAGTGGGATGTCCCTAACACCCCAGAACACCCCAGTTGGACCCTGCATCCCCTGGTGGGAGCCCCACCTCCCTTAGTGCGACATCCCATTCCCCAGTGGGACCCCCGGTCCCCTATGGGACCCCCCATCCCAGCTCCACTGTGACTGTGTCACCACTTGGTGGCATCTTCCCCCACCTCCCAGCACAGCATCCCCCCCCCCCCCGGACCAGCATCACCCCCCAGCACCGATKCAGAGGTCACCCCTGGGTACCCTGTGCATGCCCTGGGGGGGTGCCACATCCCCCCACTGAAGATGCCCCCCGTGTGTGTGCGTTGTGTCCTGTCCCCCCCCCAGTTTTCTCTGCAGACAAGGTGCCGGAGCGGCTCGATGCCATCGTGGTGGGCAGCGGCATCGGGGGCCTGGGAGCCGCGGCACTGCTGGCCAAGGCGGGCAGGCGGGTGCTGGTGCTGGAGCAGCACGGGAAGCTGGGGGGCTGCTGCCACACCTTCACCGAGAAGGGCTTCGAGTTCGACACCGGTACGGCCCCGTGGTGGGGATCGCATCCATAGCCCCATGGCACCCCCCCGGCTCCCATCCTGGGTTATACAAGCGCCTTTCCGCCTGAGCACGCGCTGTCTGGCGGGTTCCACACCCCACAAACCTCCTGCCGCAGGGCAAGGCACGGCCGCTCACACCCCTAACCCCAACCCCTGTGATAACTGGTGGACCCAGCCCTCTTCTGTAGAATTCCCTGTAGGCTGGGTCGGCCGGAAGGGACCTTAAAGCTCCTCCAGTTCCAACCCCACCACGGGCAGGGACACCTTCTGCTAAGGCAGGGTGCTCCGAGCCCCTGTGTCCGACCTGGCCTTGAACGCTGCCACGGATGGGGCAGCCACAGCTTCCCTGGGCAACTTGCATGGGCGGCCATGGCCCAGGGGTATCACCTGAGGGCATATTCCCTTGGCAAAGCCTTTCCGGCAAGACGAAGTCCAGCTCTGCGTCGTTAATGTTTGGGGTTAATGATTTACAGCAATACAGGCAGGAAAAACAGCAGAACATTCCCAAAAGCCGCTAAAACCCATGGCATTGAGCACTTTCCCCATTGTCCTAAAGCAGTGGGAGGGGGTTTCCCAACTTTTCCCTTTCCCCTCCACATGGAAAAATAAGGGGAGGGTCCTTGTGCATCCTGGGGGCATGAAAACAAGGGAAGCCCCCCTAAAACAAGGGGAAATCGCATCTTCCAGGTATCCACTACGTGGGGCGGATGCAGGAGGGCTCCAGCCTGCGCTTCCTGGTGGACCAGCTGACGGAGGGGCAGCTGGAATGGGTCCCGCTCCCGCCTGTGTTCGATGCCGTAGTCCTGGGGGAGCCCGGCAGCACCAGGACCTATCGGCTCTATGCCGGGCAGGAGGACTACTTCCAGGGCTTGAAGCAGCAGTTTCCCGGGGAGGTGGCTGCTATTGAGGAGTTCGAGCGGTTGGTGAAGGTAAAGGGGGCTTTGCCTTCCCCTGGGGGGGTGGTTTTGGCTCTGATCGCCCACCAACGCTCAGCGACTGGGCAAGTGCATGTGCTGGCGTTGCACAACCTGCCCCTGCCCGGCCCCATTTCCCTTTTGTGCCTCAAAACCCTGGAGTTTGAGCTCCCTTCCCTGGGGATGCTCATGGTCCCAAGGGATGTGCTGGGGCACCCGTGGGCTCCAGCACCTCCATGGGGTGGTTCCAGTTGTTATTGAACCAGTGCTGAAGTAGTGTTAACTGTGCCTTGAAACCCCCACCACAGGGAGCTCTAGGGGGAAGGAAGCGCTCCCTGTGCCCAAAGCAACCCGGGATGCTGTTGTCTCTCTGCAAGCCAAGCAGTGAATTGAACCGACTCATGGAATCCCAGCCTGGGTTGGGTTGGAAGGGACCTCAAAGCTCATGCAGCTCCAACCTAGAGCAGCTCGCTCCAAGCCCTGTCCAACGGGAACACTGCAGGGATGGGGCAGCCACAGCTCCTCTGGGCACCCTGTGCCAGCGCCTCAGCACCCTCACACTCACTTGAAGGGGCAGAGATGTCCCTGAACCCGTTCTGAGCAGCCTCCTCCCTCCCGCAGAGCGTCAGCAGAGGGGTCCCCCTCTTGGTGCTCCTGAAGCTGGTGCCGCGGGCGCTGGCAGCGCTGCTCTGCCGCTCGGGGCTGCTCCCCCGCCTCTGCCCCTTCTTCCGCATGGCCTCGCGCAGCCTCGAGGAGGTGGTGGCCGCTCTCACCCCCAACCGCGAGCTCAGGGCTGTCTTCAGCTACATCTTCCCCACCTATGGTAAGGCGCCAGGAGGCTCCGCCATGCCCCCTCCTCCCGGTTGCCCACATCCGTCCTTCCCCCCAGCGCTCCCAGGGCGTTCCTCGTCCTCGCACCTTTAGGATAAGCCACAAATCCCCACCATTCGGCACCAACTCACCTGACCGTTCTCACCCCTTTCTCCAGGCGTGGTGCCCTCCAAGGCCAGCTTCTCCATGCACAGCATCCTGGTGGACCACTTCCTCTGTGGCGCGTGGTATCCCAAAGGAGGGGCTGGTGAAATCGCCTTCCACACCATTCCTGTTATCCGGAAGGCTGGAGGCGATGTGTTTGGAAGGGCACCCGTGCAGAGGATCCTGCTGGACTCCCAGGGCAAAGCCTGTGGTGAGCATGGGATGGGGCACCCGTGGCTGCTTCCTGCTGTGGCGTTGCTTTGAGCCATTCCTCCCTCTCCCACCTTTCCCTTCCAGGTGTGAGCGTTAAGAAGGGTCAGGATCTGGTGAACATCTTCGCTCCCATCATCATTTCGGATGCTGGGATCTTCAACACCTACAAATGGCTCCTGCCGGCGGAGGCGCGGGCATTGCCCGGTACCCCAGCACCATCGGGCTTGGGTTGGGTTTCACTGGGCTGATGGTGTTAGTCCTGCTCCGAGCCACAGCAGGGTCCTTTTGATTGTTCCTTAGACATCCTCAAGCCTTGTTGCTCCTGTTCCAAGCACCATCCCTGGCCGGGCATTTCATCACAGGGGTTTTAGTGGAACCGAAATGAGCTCTTCCCACTTGGTCATGGTTAGCAAAGCCTTGGCTTTGCTGCTCCATCTCCTTAAAAACCACAGCAGAGCACCCCAAAACGTGGGGCAGTCGGTGGAGTGTCCACTTAACGTTGGGTTTAGTGGTGGCACAAAGTCTTCCTGCTGCTTTGGAAGGGGCACAGTTGGGTGGGAGCGTTGTGGGCACCCATACGGTTGGTCTCCAACCACTCAGCACTTGCAGAGTTGGGTTCGATGAATCCAAGAGATGAATCGGTTCCACAAGCCAGCGTGGGCACAGCGTAGGTAGGAGTGGGGCTGCTTCCAGGAGGAGCCACTTCTCCATGCTGAGGATCCCAGGGAACATTGATTTTCCCCTTCTTCGCTCTGTATCCAGACATCCAGTCCCAGCTCCGCATGGTGACACATGGCGAAGGGGGTTTCACCGTCTTTGTCGGTCTTAATGGCTCAAGTGAAGAGCTGGGGCTGGAGCCCACCAACTACTACGTGTATCAAGGACATGACCTGGATGAAATGTAGGTTTGGCTTCAACTTGGACGTGCTTTGTTGAGCATAAGGAGATGAATTCCAGGGCGGTGACGCAGCAAAGGCTCCTGATTGATCCTCACTGCATGGGGATTTGGTCAATACAAGTCTTGTGGGCAAGGTTTGGACCAAACCCTCCTCCAACCTCTGCATCTCTCTGCAGGATGAATCGCTACCTGTCCTCTTCCAGAGAAGAAGCTGCCAAGAACATCCCTATGCTGTTTGTCAGCTGCCCGTCAGCCAAGGACCCCACCTGGGAAACGAGGCACCCAGGTAAAGGCTGGAGCCCAACCACACACACTCTGCAAACCACTTGGAGACTTGGTTGGGTTTATGGCTGCGCACAAGGAATTCCTCCTCCCGTCACCACGGTCAGAGCTGCTGAGCAGGTTGCTCATGGAAAGCAGTCTTCAAGGGACCTGGATGAAGGACATGGGACCACAGAGGCCACACGGGGAGGCTTGTGGCAGCACAGTGGTGTCATGAGGGTGGGCAGGGGGCCACCAGCCCCAACCTTGTCCTGCTGCAGGTAAATCCACGTTGGCCATCGTGACCTTCACCAGATACGAGTGGTTTGAGGAGTGGAAGGACAAGCAGGTCCATAAGCGGGGAGATGACTACGARGAGCTGAAGCAGACCTTTGTGGACACCATCATGCAGACTGTCTTCAAGCTGTACCCTCGCATCAAGGACAGGGTGAGGAAATCGGGGTTCTCAGGTGCTCCAGCTCTTCTCCTGGGTCTCCTTTACCCAGCCCCATCCAGTGCATACCGCAGCTGGGTGTGGGCCTGCTGGACGTGAGGTGACACCAACCCATCATCAACCCCTGACCACGCATGGTGCGAGGGGAGTGACGGTCCTCCAGGATCGTGCTGGCACCAGGCTTGGCCAGAGCCACCCAGGGTGTGCAAGGAAACCCCTCCCGACCCGCACCCCACAGACCCAGCCCTCTGGAGCTGGGACACCCCACGGCTTCACCCCCCTCATCTGCAGMCCACGCTGTCCCTTTGTCACCTGCAGATCGAGTACCTGTCCAGCGGCTCGCCCCTCACCAACCAGCACTACATCGCCAGCCCCAAGGGGGAGTTCTATGGCGTTAACCACGACATGGCCCGTCTGCAGGCTGAAGCTGTCGCAGCCATGAGGGCGCAGACGCCTGTTCCCAACCTCTACCTCACAGGTACCATGACCACCACCATGAGGACACCTCTGGGGAAGCGGGATGTGAGGAGAGGAAACCTTCAGCCCTGCAGTGAACCAAGGGGACGAGGCACCGCTGTGCCATGCGGTGACGCACGGGCACGTCCAAGTTGCATGGTCCCAACGGGAGGAGGAAAGGGCTGGGCCTCCTCCAGCTCCTGGGTGCTGTCACCATGCCTGGCATTGAGGAATGGCTGGGCAGGATGAGGCCCTTTCCCTGCTGGGGAGGAGGAAGGGGGCAAACAGGGCCCCCCGGGGATGGTGCAGGGGGTGGTGGTTGGGGATGGTGATGCTAAAGCAGCGCTGAGGGTCAGCTGGGGATGGAGGACCCGGGACCACCGCTGCTTCCCACACAATTCCAGGGCAGGATCTGTGCGTGGGGGGCTTCGCGGGAGCCCTGCAGGGAGCCGTCATCTGCGCCAGCTCCGTCCTGGGGCGCAACCTCTACATCGACATGGGGTGGCTGAAGATGCGCACGGAGGCCACGAACAGCAGCAAGAGGGACTGAGACCCCGGGACCGGGACGTCCCCTTGCCCCCATCCCACCGGCTCCCCCCCACTGCCTCATTCTCACCTGTAGCACATCCCTCCCTATCGCCAAGCCCACAGGAGAGCAGCCCAGGAGGGCGCTGGTCCCCTTTCCAGGCACTTTGCTTTGCATCTTGTGCACCTCCAGTGCTGATCCCTGCCACGCTCCGAAGGTCAAACCCCTCATCCTGGTGCAGGGACAAGGGTCTCCATATGCAAGCCAAGGCAATCCCAAACCCAACCATTTCCACCAACACTTGGGGGTTCTTGATCCCCACCAGTGTCCCGAGAGCTGCTGGACCATCGAAGGAGCATTGCCCTCCACCTGCATCCCCAGAGCCACAGCATCATCCCTGGGGATGTTTCCTCCCTTTCTGATGCTAAGTTGGGCTCAAAGGCTCCAGGAGGAGCTCATGGACATGGTCCTTCAGGCAGGAGCCAGCTCCTGCCTCGCCGGGGTGGTGGATTAAGCAAGTCCTCACATGCCAAGGCTGGGTGTGACTTGATTTAAAATGGGATTAAAGCTAAAGAGCAACAGCGCGTGGTGCTCCCGAGCCATGTGGAGGAGCAGGATGCAGCCCCATGGCGTTGCCACCCCCTATTGCCCATGCAAACACTGATTCCGAGTCTGGGAAAAGCTTGGGAACAGGATCAAAGCCCTCTGCAGAGAAAGGCCATGAGATCGGGAGTTAATGAGAGCATCCTCAGCATCTCGTGATCTGGGCCCTGTGATGTGGGAGCAGCAGGCGGGGATGGGGGAGAGCGGCTTTCTGAAGCTCCGGTTTGGGAAGGGAAGGGCAGAGGGAACGCAGGTGAAACCCATCCGTGGGAGTGCGGCCCTGGGGGCTCCTCCTGCACCAGCACGGGCTGTTTTGGGAAGGAATGGTCACAAAAAGGCCATGAACAGGTAAATCAAGCACGGAAACCAGCTGGGAAGCGCCTCCCGGGGCGGGCAGGGCTCCCAGTGGGTGACACTGGCTCAGGAGCCCGCTCCAGGAAGCTGGATGGGATCTGCAATGGGAAGCAGGAGTTACCTGGTGAGGAAGGCAGCAGGGATCGCTGGCTGCTCTGTGGCTCCCCCCGTGCCGGCGTTCCCAGCCCATCCAACCCCCTTGGAGGCGCAAACCCCTCTCTTTGCTGTTTTCCTCCCCACGGTGCCTGATGCTGTGCCCGGTGCCATCGTGCACCCGGTGCCAGGCACTGCCCTCCGCACGCAGCCACGCTGGCGCTGACCCAGCAGGATCCATTCCCTGCACTTCCCAGGGGAGCATTTGGGACCCATCCTGAGCCATGGCGGGGGTTGGACACCATTCACCCACCGAGGGCACCCTGGGGAGGAGCCAAGAGGGAAGTGGAGSTCCCCGGGCACTCACAGCTCTACCGCGAGGTGAAGGCAATGCACAAGGAGACAGCCAAAGAGACAGAAGAGCTTTGGCAGCCAGGTACCCATCGCACCGCCAGCCCCAGCATCCCGGCCCCTCTCCCARCCCCACTGTGTCCGTTTTCCACCTCTATCCGGGTAACACAGCCCCTTTTGGCTGGGTTTGGGCTGAATCAAAGTGGCACAAGCAGGAGGTTTGGGGCTGCTTCCGAGGTGGATTTTGGTACATCCTTGGGGGAGCTCAGTCCTTTCGTTGCTCCCCACACAACCTTCCCTTTTCCTATCTCCTTTTCCTGCCCCACTGCTTCTGAAGTCAAACTCCTCTCCAGCCTCTCCTCGCCCATCCATGTGTCCCTTTGGGTCTTTTCCCAGCATCTCCAGATGGGAGCGTATCTGGGCTGGGACCCAACTGGTTTTCCATGACCAGTGACATTGCTGGGATCACACATTCCTCCCAGACACCACCAGGATGTGGCTGGGTCAGCAAAAGGTGCCTTCAAATCCATCACGCAGGGCAAAGGACCATGCATGAGCTGCGCTGCCCCGCTGGATGTGCTCCAAGGGGGATCTCTACTGGCACACTCCCAACGGACTCCTCTGTTTCCATGTGGAATGGCACGTGCAGCAGCGCATTTACCGGGAGAGGGGAAGTGCTGCAAGGAGGGGAATCATCACGAGAGAGCTGCAGTGGATGAGAAGGGGAGAGAATGGATGAGTTGGGAGGAGAGTGGAGATGGAAAAGGAACCACGTAGGGCTGTAGGACTGAGGGAATGGCAGCTGGAAGGGGCTCTTCATCCTGGGCTGGGTTCCAGGCTTGGCTTGGGGGGGGTCCTGCAGCTCCATCTGCAGCTCCCCAAAGACCTCAGGAGCTTGAGGCTTGCCCTGGAAATGGGCAAAGAGGAGGGAGCACAAGAAAACATGGACAGTGGGATTGAGTGCAACCTCAGCAAGTTTGCCGATGACACCAAGCTGTGTGGTTCGGTTGATATGCTGGAGGGAAGGAATGCCATCCAGAGGGACCTTGACACGCTCGTGAGGTGGCTGATGCCAACCTGATGAAGTTTAACCATGCCAAGTGCAAGGTTCTCCACCTGGGTCGGAGCAATCCCAGGCACAGCTCCAGGTTGGGCAGAGAAGAGATTCAGAGCAGCCCAAGGAGAAGGACTTGGGGGTGTTGTTGATGAGAAAATGAACATGAGGTGGCTTCAGTGTGCGCTCGCAGCCCAGAAAGCCAACCGTATCCTGGGCTGCATCCAAAGGAGCGTGACCAGCAGGTCGAGGGAGGTGATTCTGCCCCTCTGCTCTGCTCCTGTGAGACCTCACTTGGAGTATTGTGTGCAGTTCTGGTGTCCTCAACATCAAAAGGACATGGAACTGTTGGAACAAGTCCAGAGGAGGCCACGAGGATGATCGGGGACTGGAGCACCTCCCGTATGAAGATAGGATGAGAAAGTTGGGGCTGTTCAGCCTGGAGAAGAGAAGGCTGCGTGGAGACCTCATAGCATCCTTCCAGTATCTGAAGGGGGCTATAGGGATGCTGAGGAGGGACTCTTCATTAGGGACTGTAGTGACAGGACAAGGGGTGACGGGTTCAAACTGAAACAGGGGAAGTTTAGATTGGATATGAGGAAGAAATTCTTTCCTGTAAGGGTGGTGAGGCACTGGAATGGGTTGCCCAKGGAAGYTGTGAATGCTCCATYSCTGKYRGTGTTCAAGGCYRGRYTGGACATAGCCTTGGGTGGCATGGTTTAGTGGGAGGTGTCCCTGCCCATGGCAGGGGGGTTGGAACTGGATGAGCTTAAGGTCCTTTCCAGCCCTGACTATTCTATGAAAAGCAACAGGAAACCCACCCTGGAAAGGTTCCAGCCCTTCAGACACCATCTCACCCCTTGGTGGGGTTTGCTTTGATCTAAACAAGCCCTCATGGGCCATGGACTTCGTCTCCAGAGGCAGAGCTCATGCGTTGGCTTGGCTGGTGCCCTGCCCACAGTGACAGTATTGAGGCTGTAAAGGTCAGCTCGTGCTCGAGCTGGTGATGAGGAGTCAAAGCTTAGCAAAGAAAGTGCTGATAAACCAAAGAGGGCAGGAGCCGGAGCCGGAGGTTACGTTGGCTCTTTGGTACCATCAATGAGCACAGAACCCACCCCAAGGGCCTGCAGAGCTCCTGTGTGGAAGGCGGGCACTGCCTGGGTCTGCGGCGCAGGGGACCGGCTGCAGGAGGACATGGTCCTGGGCAGGGTGAACTCCTCCACCAAGGCAAGTCTCATTCTGTGCTCATGCATCAACCTCGTGCATGGAACCTGCACCACCTCTCCCCGAGGGCTCCTGGATAAGCGGCTCTATTGGCATTTCCTCAGCCCGAATAAGCAGAGCCCAACCCAGCTGCCAGCGCAGTGTTCAGTCCTGGGCTTCGGCTCCTGGGTGGCTGCAGACACCACAACACAACTCAGCTCAGTGCTCGCCATGGCCCGGCATGTGGGATGTGAGGGACCTCCAGGGTTCTTCTTTCCACACTACAGGGAGGCCTTAGAGCAGCTCCAGTGCCTAAAGGGGCTGCAGAAAACCTGGAGAGGAGCTTTGGCCAAGGGATGGAGGGACAGGACAGGGGAATGGCTTTAACTGCCAGAGGGGAGACTGAGATGAGCTCTGAGGCAGAAGCTGTTCCTGGGAGGGTGCTGAGGCGCTGGCACAGGGTGCCCAGAGAAGCTGTGGCTGCCCCATCCCTGCAGTGTTCAAGGCCGGGTTGGACACAGGGGCTTGGAGCAAGCTGCTCTATGGAAGCTGTCCCTGCCCGTGGCAGGGGTTGGAGCCGGAGGAGCTTTGAGGTCCCTTCCAACCCAAACCAGGCTGGGATCCCATGAAATCACCCTGAAGACACCCAACAGGGGGGCTTTGATCCATCCCCTCATGTATGAGCAGAACCCAACAACCCCATGTGCAGATTAAAGGCGAATTCCCATTTGAACTCCCCATTTCCACCCTTTCTTCCTCCCCCAAGCTCTCTGCAACCCCAGCAACAGGAAAACAAGCGCCCCCCTTGTTCCAGCCCGTGCCCTGCTCCCGCTGCCGGGCTGGATGGGTGCAGGAAGGGGCAATGCCTCCTTTTAGTCGCCYAGAGTCTGCTCGGTGGAGCCGGGGCTGTGCTGAGGTCCTCCTCGGAGCCTCCCTGTGGGGGAAAGGGGAACCACAACGGGAAGGACCCCAAGGGAGCTCTGCGCAAGCAGCTTAAACTCTATTTTAAGAGGAGGAATAACCCGGCTGCGGTCCTGAGCCGCTCAACGGGAACGGGGCCGAAGGCCAGAACAGCTTCAAATCCGCTCTGGGCTGGAGGCTGTCTCCGCTCCATCCGGCCCCGGGCTCTGTCGGTCACACAAGGGCAGAAGCACACAAAGAGCCCCGGGTCTGTCCAAAGGATGTCGGTTTGTGCACAAAGAGGAACCGACCCGCGCCATCGGTACCACGCTTCAAAGGGGCCCGCGCTCAGAACGTGCACAGTCACCAGAGGTGGGAACTCGCTGCTTTTTGGTTTTAAACCCATTTATTGACTTCAACACACAGGAAACCGGAAGAAAAACTACGAAGAGATATAAAACTTGAGATCCTTCAAAGCGAAGTGCAGCAGAAAACAAACTCTTTGCTCATTCAAACCCGCAGCCGGCCTCGAAGGAGCATCCTTGGGCCAAAACAAAGAGGTACCAAGAGGCACCATCCACCCATTCAGCCAGGAGCCCCTGGGAATGGGGACAGAAGATCCAGGGAGAACCCCCCTGGTTTAGCTTGGCCTGAGCTGTGCCTCCTCTGGCACGGAGCAAACCAAGGTCCTCATCCAGCTCATGCATGAGCTCCTCATGCTTGGTCCAACGTGAGCTTGAGGTGTTGGGGTCTGATGGTTCCCAAGAGCTCACTGCTCCCTTTGCTGACAGCGGTGGGATTCCCAACACTTCCTGGGCTGGAGAGAGGACTGGGAAAGCTCACGGGATGGGAAAGCAAACAGATTTAAACAGAACAAACCCCTTTGTCAATTCGTTTCCAATTCAACCCAATAAGGCAAAGCAGGAAAACGGCACACGCTAAAAACGCCGCGGGAGCAGCTCGGCAGCACACGGCATTCCACGTGCGCAGAGGGCGGCTCTTCCTCACGGGCAGCACGCAAAAGCCATCACCTTCCACTCCACATCCTGGCCATAAACCAGCCACGCACCATTGGAGCCTCAGGCTTATCCTATGGGATCTCTGAACAGTGCAGTCTTGCTGCAGGAGCTCCCAGAAGGGTCCATCCCCCCCGCTGATATTCCTAACCTTGTTTTCCTTCCTGTTCCCTCCACCCCACATTCCCAGTCTCCAAAACAGCTTCTGCAAGCAGAGCTGGGCAGGCACTTCATGGCCTCTGTGGAACACAAACATCTTTGGAGTAGAACTGCAGTAAGAAGCAAACACCTCAGAGCTGTAACTCCTCAATCAACGCATTTGGCAGCTTTACACCACCCCAGGATGCCCCCACCCTGGTTTAGGTGCACCAAAAGGACCAGCAGCTGGTGACATGACGTTCAAGCACTCAAAACCAAGGCCAGCAGAGCTGAGGAGCAGGAAGAGGTTGTGCYGGTGGCACCAGGAGCCCTTCACATGTTGGTCACCGGCTCAAGGTGACCTCAGGGGGAGGAAGCCCCGTGGTGCCCCAGGCACAGGCGATGGTGCCTGCGCTGTGGCTTCCCAAGGGAAGAGGCTCTGCCAAGGCTTGAGCAAGGAGCTCAGCTGGGTGAAGGGGCACTAGAGCAGAAGCCCGGTAGCAGCGAGCTCCATGGGGGGGAGGCTCCTTCAGCTTCCTTCTGGGGCCTCAATGCTGCACTTCCCAGGAAGAGGTCTGAAGGGAACAAGTTCCGTTCATCCCAATGCTTCGGGGTTACCACACACTTCACACCGGAACGACGCTGACAAGGGGGAGGGAAGCCACCTTCCAGGCGAGGTCTGCTACAACCACACCGTGCCAAGCTGGCACGGAGCTTCCTCAGCCTCAGCCGTCCTGCACAGCATTGGATGGCAGCTGCCACCTTCAGTGCAAACAGCTCTTCAGGGTGACAGGGAGGAGACAAGCAGGGAGCCGGGAAGGAAAGAGCCCCGCGGGGAGCAGAAGATGCAGGTGAGGAAGTTTAAGCTACGACCCAAGTGTCAAAGATGTGCAGGAAGAGAGAATCTGGATGTTAAACCCCAACATTGTCTTCATCACAGAGAGGGAAAGAAATCACATCGGATCAGAGGCCTCAGTGGATCATTTCCAAATCGGTGCAGCTGGTCACACGCTGCCGCTGAGCATCCAAAGACAGTGGAGAGAAGAGGAGAACGCGTGTGTCTTGAGGTGCTGGGTACAACCAGAGCTCTATGGCTCTGGAAGGGGAGGGTCAGACGGCTCATTTTGCAGGCAGATAGGTAGATACATCTCTCTCTATATAATTTCTTTCCCCCAAGAGGAGGTATCAGTACAGTAGTTGGCAAATTCCATTTCATTTGGCCACAGAGGCTCTGTCAGGTGCTGGGCACTGGCTCTTCCTGGGTCACAGGCTACAAGCCAGAGGAGTTTCATCTTCAGGCAGGTGGAAAAGGAGGAACATGTTATGAGGAAGTGAAGGGTTTAACGTCACTGAGGTGCAGGTGCAAAGCTAAAAGCACTTCCCCTTGTCCTTCCTGCTGTCTGGAACCTGAACATGGTGCACAGCTACAGTGGGGGAGGCAGTGGGTGTCCTGGGGTTCCTGCACTTTCAATGCCATCCATCACTACTCCACTGAGCATCCAAGGAGGAAGCTAGATCTGGAAAGGCAAAAAGAAAGGTGACAGCTCAGCATTGCTCTTCTGCTCTGAGCAAGCACCGGGGTTTGAGCAGGCTGCGTGTCTCCAATGAGCTCTTCCTAAGTGCCTGGCTGCTTCACTGTGCCCCAGGGACGAGTCAGGGAATTCCTGGCAAGGGAAGCAAATTCCTGAAGTCCTGGTGAGGTCAAACAGGGAAACTGAAGCAGGAAAACCATCCCCGTGGCACTTGGGTGGCTTCCCCAGCCAGATACGGCTGCAGTTTGGGAAGGGAGAGCACTGCTCCCAACAGCAACACTGAAACCGAGCTGGGCACCGCTTGACTGCAACAGGGAAAATCCCTAAGCCCATTTGGAAGTGTCCACTGTCACGGTCCCCCACATGGCAACAGCCTTCCCAAAGCCTGAGCTTCAGCTTCGGGGGACTTTCTGCTTCCTTCCCTTGCCTCCTCCTCTTCCTACTGCAGACACTTCCGACTTCAGGGACAACCGGGGGGAAAAGGTTCAAGGGGAAAAGAGTCCCCAAATCCTGCCCCTTTCCTGCTAAAATCCTCTTGGCAAAAAGCCATTTGAGCCTGTGACCCAGCACACCCGAGCTCAGGGCTCCCAACCTCCACCCTGGCTTACCTCTGCCACCATTTCTCAGCATTAGCACTTCCATTTCCCTGTTTCTACACCAAGAGCGGGGCTGTTGCTTAAGAATCCAGTGTTCCAACCCCAACCCCATGCGGCTTGGGGCCCATTCCCAGGGCAAGAGGCCAAGGTACTGTGTTCACCACCCAGACCAGCCCCAGCACTTGCCCAGCTCCTCTTTTTGGCACACTTTACCTTCTGATCCAGTCTCTGATAATCGCCAGATTTGGGCCGTCGACCACTTTTGGATCTTTTTCCTTCCAAAGCAAAAGCAATGATCTTTGGAGAGAGAACCAGGGATGAGGTGAGTGGGACAGCAGCGACCAAATCAGCTTTTCCTCACTTCAAACATAGGTGCTTCCTAATGCWTGTTCCAAAGCACTTGGAACAACTGCATGCCAATACTAAAGCCAGCACAGATGGGAAGCAGGCGGTACCTGAGGGCTGCCTAACACAGCAAACAATAAGAGTTTGTTTTCTGCCTCCTACCCCTAAAATAGCTTTACAGGAAGAAAACAAACCCAGCAGAAAACAGCCACATCCCTTGAGCTGTGTTAAGACCATTTAAGGACAAACCTTCTGTAACCTGCTGCAGAAAACTCCCTGTCAGCAAGAAAACACGGGGGAGCATCACTCATCTCCTTTTCACCTCTCTCAGCTGAAAACAACCAGCAGAGCTGAGGCCACCTGATTCCCGCAGAGATCCCCCCCTTTTCCCAGCTCCAATACCCTCCCTGCTCCTCCCAAAGCTGTTGGGTCAAGACTTACTATTAAATTAATAACAATTTAGTGTTATGATATCAAACCAACGCCTCTCACCTTGCGCTTGTTGTGATACGCTACGTACAAGGCAGCGACGATAACCGCAGTGGTCACCAGGTAGGCGAAGAAGTGGCTGCTCTCCGACTGGTCCCTGGGAGAAGGAAGGCTCTTCCCTCTCTCCCTAGTGAAGGAGGAGGCATCGCTGCTGCCTTTAGTCCCTTCCTCTTCCTCCCTGGGGCTTTCTTCATTCTCTAAGAAGCTGTTGTCCTCACCAGCAGAGGAAGCTGATTGTGGTGGCACGCTTTTATCTCTTGGTGAGCCCCCCTCATTGCCCTGGCTCCCGGTGTCATCCTCCTGGTTCCCATTGTCATCCTCCTGGTTCCCATTTTGACTCTCCTGGTTGTTTTCCTGGTTCTTGTCATCATTTTCCTTGTCCGTGGTGTTGGTGTCCTGGTGTTGGTTCCCACCGTTACCATCTTGGCTGTTGGCCTGGTTCCCACCGTTACCATCTTGGCTGTTGGCCTGGTTCCCACTGTTACCACCTTGGTTGTTGGCCTGGTTCCCACCGTTACCACCTTGGTTGTTGGCCTGGTTCTCCTCCTCAGTTTTCTCCTTCTCAGTCTCCTCATGTTCGGACTGGCTCTCGTCCTCAGTTGTCTTCTCAGTCTCTTTGTTGTCGGCCTGGCTCGTGCCATTCTCGCCACCCTGGCTGTTGCCCTGTTTCTCCTCGTCACCCTCAGCATTGCTCCCCTCGCTCTTGGTGTCAGTATTCTGGCCAGTGACCTGRTTCTTGTTGTTACTGCCACTGGTCTGGCTCTGGTTTGCAGTGTCGGTGCTCTGGTTGTCGCCTGTGCCATCAGTGCTTTTAGCACCACTGGGCTTGSTGCTACTGTTTGGATCGGTGCTCTGGTCCTCAGCTGTGCTGCCAGTGCCGCTGGGCTGGCTGTTGGTCCCGTTCTTGCCGTTACTGCCGGGGCTGGCGCTCTGGCTTGTACCATCACTGCTGCCGCCCTGGGAGCTGCTGGCGTTGTTGTCTTTGTCCGTGTCACCGTTGCCCTGGTTCTGACCACCGCCACCTGCGCCACCACCTTGTGCGTTGCCCTGGGTACCCGTGCTGCTTTGGCCATCCTGGCCACCCCCACTCTGGTTCCCCGCACCGTTACCAGCGCCAGCCGCAGGCTCCTGGGTCACCCCYCCACCGCTCGTGCCCTGCTTCTCGCCTTGGCCCTGACCCGACCCGGAGCGCTGCGCTCCGTTCCCGTCGGCTCCATCCTCCCGGACGCCGCCCCCTGCAGCCTGGGCCGCTGCCCCGGTGCCCGCAGGAGCTCCACCGGCCTCGGGCTGCGGCTGCTGCTGCTCGGCTGCAGAACAGAGCTCAGTCACCCGCGGCCCGCGCTGCTCGGCCCCGGTGCGGCTCCCCCCGGGACCCCCCCCGTCCCCGCTACTCCCAGGTGCGGCCCCCCCCGGGACTCTCCCCGCTACCCCCCGGTGCGGACCCCCGGGCCCCCCCCCGGTGCTGTCCCCCCCCCCCTCACCGTTCACGCGCAGCAGCACGAGCACCAACAGCAGCCGCAGCATCGCGACCCCGCACCCACCACTTCCCTTCCGCTTCCGCCCGCACGCGTCGCGGCGGAGGGGGGGGGTGGGCGGGGCGAGAGCGGCMGCGCGSGGGGCGGGGCTTATGGMKATCAGAGGGCGGGGTTTATGCTAATTAGGGGCGGGGCTTAGCAGGCGCGGCTCCCTGCGGCCCCGAGGGCTGTTTGCTCCGTGCGTCCGTGGCTAGCTCGTCCGTTGAAGCCTCGTCCAGCACAAATGTCCATCTCTTCCTATAGGCTGCGTCCCTGCTCTCTTCTGGGCTCCCTCCACACCTGGACGGATCCTCCACCTTGGTCAGCAGAACATCCATGAGGATTTCATCATGTTCGACTGATAACCCCRCTCCTCTCCAGCCTCCTGCTGTGCTCCAGGGATGGAAACCAGCCTGGACTTGRTGCAGATGAAATGAAGAAAGATCCCCAGATCCATCTGTCATCCTTCCGCACGGTCTGGGCACGAGCTGAGCTCCTCAGGTGGATTCGATGTCCTCCGGTCTACTCCTTTGCTGTATCCCTCTGGCTGTATCCCTTTCCTAGCAGACGTTGGCTGAGCCGTGGCTTTTGTGRGATCCTGGTAAACCAAAGATTTCCAGATGTTCTTCTTGGGTTTTCCCCRTGCCCGTCACTGCTGCCTGGTGACCTCGCACAGGTCTGTGTCCCTCTCTTTAGGGACTTTGGCATGGGAGCACATCATCCTTATCTCCCTGCCTGTGCTTCCCAAACCAGCCAGAGCTTTGATATCAGTTTTCCAGATGCATGAATTACGCCATCAAGTCCCTGTAATTTGCCTTATGAGTATCAATCCCRATTTGTCCTCCCCGTCACCTTTCTTTCAGATCAATGGATTTGCCTTCCTCTCCACCCAGGATGAACTTCCTTGGGCTCAACCACTCTAGAGCATGGTGTCACCAGAGCGGTATCTCAATCCATAACATGACATCCTGCTGAAGGACATGTAGCTATGTCCCTAGAAGGAACCACAAGAACGTCCCAGCTCCTTCAGCTGCTCCATTTAACACTAAAACATGGAAAAGTATCCCACCACCATTCACCATACAACCAAATGAGTCCTGTGCAGCGATAACACCATGRGGAATAATCCTGACTTGCCCTCAGAGCACAATGGATTATGTGCTCGATTTTTCCTTCTTTCCCCCCCCCCATCCTCTATTCAATTCAACCCATTCCAACATTCCCAGCAGCTCGGTTCTGCCCATTCCTGCCTTTCTAAGGAAACACAAGAGCAGTTGGCCCAGTGCTTTTGCTGAGATTTAAAGCAGACAAGCGGGGCTGTTTCTCATGCCCAGCCACTTCAGCTTTCACTCACACCCCTGGAAGTCAAGAGCAACTGAACAGAGGCCAAGTTCCTCTGGATTTACAACAATGCATCTGGGAATGGGATCCTGCCCAAGATACCAAGTTCAAGGCTGACATCAGCTCAGCACTGGTGCCTCGCTCCGGGCTCCTTTGCCTTCAGCACTTTTCTTGGCTAAAATGGGATACACAGGAGCAGTGACCTCACCTGACCTCCGCGGCTGCCCCCTCTCCGTGCAGCCGGGAAACGGGAAGCTGCATCAATGTGGACAACAAGGAAATCGCTTCTGGCTTCAGCGCGGCCACACGGATGCAGGCTGGTGGGAGGGAAAGGAGGAGGAGTGGGGATTATTCTGTCTGCAAAGCAGGAGGAGGAAATTCCCTTTCAGTCTCACCCAGGTGATGGCAGCTGCTGCTCCTTTATCACCTTTAAACCAACTCCTTTCCATTCCAACTCCAGCCAGATTTCCTTGGTTTCCTCATCTTTTCCTGTAAACCCTTGTGGGATGTTGCTCTTTTGGGGATGACTCTTTCTGAGAGTGGCCACAACGACCAAGACCAGGCTGGACACCCAAATCTGGCCTTGAGTTGAGCACCAACCAGGGCACTTCAATGCTTGGAGCTAATGAAGTCCTCACCTTGTCAGAAGCGCCGGCATCCCCCATCCCATCCCTTTCCCCCGGAGGGCTAATCTGGTCAGGAGAAAGGATCAAAAGGAGAAACAATTAGCAAATGGAACAATTTAATGATGCTAATTAAAATGTATTAAGTGTAGCCAGTGCCTCTGCACCAGCTGCTATGGCAGGAGCCCATGGAGCRCCCGGTGCGGGGCCGGGAAATGGGACATCTGCTGCATCCCCCCTGGCTTGAGGAACGCTCCGTCTCATTGCTGCCGCTCGCCGGGTTCATGGTGGAGCCTCTAATTAGCTCCATCTCTGCAGGAGACCCCTGGGACCTCATTAGGCATTTCAATTAGTGAATAGCCAGAGCTGGGGGGGAGCGGGGCTGGGGGCTGCTTGATGGAGATGCTGTAATTAAGCAAGAGGATGGAGGTGACAGAAGTAACCCCGCTTCCAAACAGCAGCAGGGAAAGCACCAGCTCTACCACAGGTTTGCTCCTGACAAGCTTTGAACCAGGTCCTGGCCATAAGACCCCGGTGATGGGTGCGGGAGGCTGGGGCAGGGCTCTGCATGGAAGTGGCATCTGCAATCCAGGGTTTAAGCCTTTCCTTTCTGGAGGAAAGGATCATGGAGGAGCAGCTGGCAGTGTTCAAGGCCAGGTTGGATGGGGMTTGGAGCACCCTGCTCTAGTGCAAGGTGTCCCTGCCCATGGTAGGAGTTGGAACTGGATGAGCTTTAAGGTCCCTTCCAACCTGGCCTTGAGCACTGCCAGGGATGGGGCAGCCACAGCTTCTCTGGGCACCCTGTGCCAGCGCCTCAGCACCCTCACAGGGAACAGCTTCTGCCCAYGTTTTCCTAATTTCATTCCCTCCCTGAGCTCTTCCCCTTTGTTGGATGTGACGGGGTGCACCCTACGAAGAAAAGTCACCTCCAAGGCAGGAGCAGGCGCTGTGCAGTGGCTCTCTATTGGAAACCTGTCTGAACGCAACACTTTGATCCAGCACGAAGGGTATGGAGATACCACCATCAGCCTGGGTCAACTAAGAGGSCTTCAACGTGCCCTCGAGACAGAGCAACACGGAATCGGCCTTGTCYTCCAGGAGAAGCCAAGAGGGCTTTGGTGCCCAGTTGCTTCTCTTCTAGCCGGGGATAATCCAAGCCTATCCCAGTTTGGGAGCACCGTGAAGGCATTGGAACAGATGTTCCTTTTCTGTATGGGAAAAGGCAGAGCAAAACAAAGGAATATTCTCCTGCTGAASTCCAACATCTGTTGGAAGCTGTCTGGCTCCGGCTCAGGCTCTAATTCTTGTGACAGGTCTCTTCATGCCTTTAATTTCCCATGAAATCTAATTCAAGCAGTTGTTTGCCTGCAGCCTGCTCCTGGTGTTGGGCATGGCGGGGCCGCACGTGATCCAGGCGTTCCTCGCAGGAAACCGGCTCCTTGGAACGGCCTTTCTGAAGGGAGCAGCGTTTTGCCGCTTCCAGCCGAMGGCCACACGTGGTTCCAGGGGCTCTCTAATCCTCTGGAGCCTGGATCTCGCCCCACGCGCTCTCAGGATGCCATCAACGCAAGCTTCGTGCCCGCTCCTCTTGGGCGCTGGTGTGGAGGCACCGTGCCCTACCCACGCTTCAGATCTCTTCTTTGAAAGCAAGAACTTCAAACCACCTCGTGTGGAATGGAAACGTCCGCCAAGGCCAGGGCAATCCGGGCTGCAGCAGTGACTAAAGATGCTCCAGGCACTTCTCATGCTCCGGGTTCCATCCGATGGGGTTCCAGATGCCGGCGTCACCCCACGGCACACGTTTGTCTCACATAACATCTGGTAACACAGACAGCATCTTCCTCAAGGACAAGACACCGAGATGGTCCCTTTTCCCCTCTGCCTCCATACGGACATCTGCTGCCGCTAAAAGCACTTCCCTGGTGGCTCCTCAGGCAGCTCAGCACTGGAAAGGGAAAGAGAAATGTCACAGCAAAGGCAGCAGGTATTCTGTTAATGAGCAAAAGCATCCCCCAAACTGAGAACAGAGCAGGAAGGGCTCAGCCCATCACCCAGGGAGGGTCTGGGTGCTGMTGGGAGCCTGAGGACACCGTTGCTCCCCTCCGTGCAGCACTGGGGCAGGGGGAGAGGAGTCAGGCTGGGTCCTGGGCAGTGGAAACCAAGAGGTTCAGGAAAGGGAATGAAACGGGGCTAAAAGCAGCACAAACCACCCCTGGGCAGGAGCAGCTCGGGGTTAAAGCCGCAACAGAAAACGCGGTTGTGATTTTCAGTGGGAAACTTGGAAAGAGAGATTTTCCTGTTAAAAATACAGTATGGGAGGAGTCCTGATGMGCTCAAGTGTTAAATTGACCAAGAACTTCCAAGTGGTTGAAAATCCACGGGGTGCCCCTGGCTGGCTTTTGTGCAGGTCCTTTGTCATYCTCATGTGTCATCCCTAGTCTGGAAGCAGCAGGCACAGGGCACCCTGCAGGTCCTRGCTGTGAGGCAACTCACGTTCCTCTGCTCCTCAGGCACCCCATCACCTGCTTTACCCAAACCCCATATCCTGCTGCCCGTGTCTCCCCGATGGACACCCCAAAACCACCCTGTGCCCATCGATGGAGGCACCTGACAGCTRGAGCAGAGCCCCAGCCTGAWGCTGCCCGGGATGCGGTGGCAGTGGCGCGCTGTGGAGGAGCAGCGATGGGCAGGGAGCACTCCCTGCACTGACCACGCTCACGCAGCGAGTTGCAGCGGAAGTTTTATTTCCTTTAGTGAAAAAGAACAGGGTTTCATGGGGAGAAAACGCCCCCAGCCAGGGCTCAGCCCCGCATCCTGCCCCCTGCTACGGCTGTGGCATGGAGCATCCCCAGGGCAGGATCCAGCTCCTCGCTGCGACCGAGCGAAGCCATCGCTGTGGCCGGGAGCAGAGGCACAGGACGGGAGGGGTTTGGAGCATCCGGAGGCAGCGGGTCAGTTGCTGGTGTTTCTGCTCTTGCCTCCAGGATGGATGCAATGCCCACTGCATTCCGTGCTGGACTGCCCATGGCATTGGGAGCACTCGCTTTGTGCCTGCAGGCACCTTGCAGGAGGTTTCCATCATCGGCAGCTTATGGAGGGGTTATTTTCTTCTTTTTTTTTTTGCCTTTTTTTCCTTTTTTATTAATAAAAACGGTCTTTATGTGTGAGCAGAAAGCCCCTTCCTCCAGAGTCTGCTTACAAAAGAGTTCAGAAAGGGTCAAATATTGACCAATAACGGTTTTGGCTGCGGTTGAATCTTGATTGTGGCTTCTGCAATGTACAGCAGGGAGGGGACGGACGGGACGGGGCCGAGAAGGGGGGACAAGGTTTTCCCTTAGTCAGCAGGTTTGGTGACCAGGGAGAGGGGCTGCGTCTGCAGCACGGCCAGAGCAGCCGGCGGGGACGGGATGGTGGCCGCGAAGGACGGAGGCGAGGACAGGAGAGCCGTGGAGGGCACCGAGGCGAAGGGGATGGGTCTGGAGAGGAGCGAGGGCGGGCTGCCGAGGCTCGAGGAGGAGGAGGAGGAGGAGGAGGCGGCTTTGCCGGAGAGGAAGGCGGCTGAGTGCACGCTGAGCCTGGCCTCGGGCTTGGTGGTGAGCGACAGCGGCTGCGCCTGCTCCGAGTGCGTGGCTGCCGGCGCGGCCGGGGACGCCAGCGCTGCGGACGGCGTGGCGGGCGAGTCCAGCATGCTGCCGTGMGACGAGGCGGGGCTGGCGCAGGGCTTCTCGGCCGGCAGGTACTGCACGCACGGCTTCTTGCTCTTGGGCACCAGGGAGCCTGGAATGAGGCGGGACGGAGTGAGCGGGCGCAACCCCGCAGGGGGAAAGGGGCTGCGGGGGGGGGACTCACTGTCCGTGTCGTGGCTCTGCTGCTGCTGCTGCTGCTGCGCCAGCTTCTCCCGCTTCCTCTTCTTCTTCTTGCCCTGGGGGGTGTTATAAAGGCCTCAGGGGGTTTGTGCCACCCGAGAGCCCTTGGGGGTGTCAGAAACAGGGCTGAGGGGCTCCTGATGGGGATGCATCCGCAGGGACTCAGCACCAGCACCTCGAACACCAACCTCCATGGGCACAGCAGTGAGCCAAACACCCAGCGAGGGGCCAGGAGGGGACACCTCATCCCAGAGACCCCATCCCCGCTGGTCCCACGGCTCCACCACTTACATAGTTGTCCCGTGCTGACCACGTCGGGTAGAGCTGCGAGTGGAGCTGCCGCTCTTTCCGTGCCAGCTCATAGTACTTTGCCTGCTCCTCCCGCGACAGCGAGTGCCACTGCAGGGGGAGAAGAGAGCACACTGCAGCCCCTGGGACACGCTGCCCCGTGGCTGCAGAGCTMCTGCCCCATTGCCACCTTGGAATGGCTTTAACTGCCAGAGGGGAGAGTGAGATGAGCTCTTGGGCAGAAGCTCTTCCCTGTGAGGGTGCTGAGGCGCTGGCACAGGGTGCCCAGAGAAGCTGTGGCTGCCCCATCCCTGCAGTGCTCAAGGCCAGGTTGGACACAGGGGCTTGGAGCTGCTCTATGGAAGCTGTCCCTGCCCGTGGCAGGGGTTGGAGCTGGAGGAGCTTTAAGGTCCCTTCCAACCCAAACCAGCACACRGGCACAAGGCCAATGCCAAGGGAAATGGCCTACCCGTCTGCCCAGGATCTGGTTGATGGCAGCACTCTCCTTCAGCGTGCACTCGGCCACCACCTTGGCCCTCATCTCCTTCATGTACAACATGAAGGCGTTGAGCGGCTTCTTGATGTGGGGCTTCTTCTCCTCCTCCTTCTTCACAGTGACGGGGGATTTCCTGCAATGAGGGGGGGTCAGGACCCGCTCTGTCCCATGAAGGGGATGAGCTCCTGTCCCCASGGCTGCTCTGCCCCACACTCACGTGTTGCCTCCGGGGCTGATGCTGGGCTGGGTGGGTTCCTGCTTCACGATGGGCGAGACGATGGTGGGGTGCGGGATGCCCGAGGGGTGCAGCCCATGGGKGGKGGGGGGGACCATGTGTGGAGAGAAGCGGCTGGACATCAAACTGCACCAGAGAGCGGGAGGAGAGGGCTCGTCAGCTCCCCACCGGCACCAACAGCCCCAGGTTCCACCCCAAACCCTCCTCAGAACCTCCTTGGTTAAGAGACCATCAGCTCCATGGTGTAACATGGACCCAAGTGATGTCCTGAGCCCATGGGTTGGCACTTCCCCCCTACCCATGGGGACCACCTGCACATCCTCAGGGCAGCAGCTAAAATCCCGCTGCCAGCTCTGGGATGCCCAAGGAGGGTCCCTCATCCCTGCAGACACCCACCTGGACATGGAGGCGTTCATGGCAAGGGCAGGGTAGGGGTGCCGGAAGCCGCCGGGAGGGATGGAGTACACGGGCTGCCCTTGCCTGCAAACACACCAGCTTTAGTGGAGGTCATCCCTGCCCAGCCCCTTGGACCCATCTCCATCTCCCCATCTCCTCCCTTCCTACCCGCTCCATCACCATCCCACTGCGTGGACAATGGGATGAAGTGGGAAGAGAAGGGGCTCAAGGGACATGGCCCATCCTTACTGTGGCACGAGCCAGCCCAGCGGGTGTGGGATCTGGCCCACGGCTCCCGGCGACAGCGGGTAATAGGGGGGCAGCTCCGAGGGGTGCGGCGGCCGCGGGATTCCTGCCAAGGAGGGAGGGAGACAAAGGGGAAGGTGTTAGAACACGGACATGGCCCCTGAGCACACACTCGGGCTCCCAGTAACTCATCTGCCCCCGCGTACCCTTCCTCTGAGCACTCCAGCTCCCTCCAAGCATCCCATCTCCTTCCAAGCATCCCATCTCCCTCCAA